>BGNK01001714.1:0-34201 GCA_003297005.1 Symbiodinium sp. clade A Y106 | reverse complement strand
GGGGGTTTTGTGGGGTTTTGTGGGGTTTTGTGGGGTTTTGTGGGGTGTCCGGTGCAGAGGGTTCTGGTTTTACCAGGTGTTGGGTTTGGGTTTTATTTGGGGTTTTTGGGTGTTGTAGGATATTGCAGGGTTTTGATGGGGGTTAACAGAAGGGTTTTTGGAAAGGGTCTTAAAGGTTTAACAGGGCTTTTATACAGGGGCCTGTAGAGCTCCTAGATGTTCAGGGGTTTACGCGGGAGTTGGGATGCTTAGCTAAGCTTAGTTAAGCGGTCTTGGTTTTCCTGTGCAGAGGTTCAGGGGCTTGGGCCGCTTTGGTTTACAGGCTTTGGAGGTTTCTGTGCATTCGAGTTTAACCCTAAACCCTAAACCCCAAACCCTAAGAGTTTCAGGGTTTAAGAATCGGTTTTCCGGATTCGGGGCGTTTTCGGTGTCAGGCCGTCAGGCTCTGGGGTTGAGGATTTGGGCTTCAAGGGCTAGGGCCGAGAGCTCGGAGCCTGAAGCTGCTGCTACTTCTTCTGGTCCTACTCCCATTTCTCCTCCACCACTGCTGCTGCTACTACTACTACTACCACCACCTACTACTACTAGTACCACTACTACTACCACCACCTACTACTACTAGTACCACTACTACTACCACCACCTACTACTACTAGTACCACTACTACTACCACCACCTACTACTACTAGTACCACTACTACTACTACTACTACTACTACTACTACTACTACTACTACTCCTGCTGCTGCTGCTGCTGCCACTGCTACGGCTACCAGTGCCACTGCTGCTACCGCTACCGCTACCGCTACCGCGACTGCGGCTGCTACCACTGCCACAACCAACACCGCCTCTACCACCTCATGGTTTTGACGATGCACACCCTGCAGGTGACATGCGTAGCGACACCATAAGCCATAACAGCCCGACGCCTTTTTTCCGCCCTAGCTCGAAGCCCTGAGACCGGCGACTTCAAGCCCTGTGCTGGTGTGCCAGGAGAACAAGGACGCTGATGAAGCAGCCTTTGGCATTGCCCCGGACGAAGAGGCGGGGATGGGACTTCGTGTTCTTCAAGGCGGTGCAGGGCGTAGCGGTGTTTGCTACACCGAAGTGCTTTGCCAGCTGTTAACATCAACAGAACTTCGTCTTGAGCAACTGTACATTGTACATGGTCCATCGGTTTCAATCTTCCAGAGTCCGTCCTTATCGTTCCTGAGGCCGTGGAACTGAAGCCCTGTGCCATCCTACGAAAAGCAGCATTAAGGTTTCTTCACGTCTCCAGACCCCTGAAGGCTTAAAGCTACTGTGCCAGCTGCGTGGTCCCACAACTGTACTTGTTCATGACATCATATTATAATAGATAAGGTCCTCTTCTGTCAGCTTTCCAGCCTTGTTTGCTGTTTCTGCTGCTTCGAATGCTGTCATCAGATTGTGTTTTGCTTTCTCTGCTGTTACAGAACCCCTCATCCCTGAACCGATGCACTCTAAACCCTGAACCCGAACACCCAAACTCTATAGATCCCTTGTAGATCCCTTAAAGAATCCCTTGAGGTAACCCCTAAGGCCCTAAGCCCTAAACCCTAAACCCTAAATCCCTAAACCCCTCTGACGGTTCAGGAAGTTCCGGTGCTCATGTCCGTTGGTGACGAGCACGGTGCCCGCCTCGGTGTTGACTTGTGCCTTGCGGAGTTCGGGAGCCCTATAGGGGCCTTCAAAGGGATCCTTAAGGGTTCCTTAAGGGATCTACAAGGGATCTATAGGGTTCAGGGTTTAGGATAAGGGGTCTATGAGGGACCTATAGTAGGGTTCTATGGTATAGGGGCCTTAAGAACTAGCTATACTATTTTGGCGGTTCCTTATGATAGATATAGTATAATGGGCCCCAAAACCCTATTCTAATTATAAGGCCCCTATATTAAACACTTGGCCCTAGTACCGTAGGGGCTCTGATAAATAGTATAGGGTGAATATGGTGTTGGGGTGTTTTTTTCCAGTGTCCTACTCAGGAGCTCGAAAACCAGTATTGCTATCTAATTGCTTCTGCATTACTCTCAGTGCTTCGAAGCCCGAGCATCACGGTTTTAAGGCTACCCTTGAACCACAAGTTCTAGACCTGAGGCCTAAACCCCGAGGGGGTTCAGGGTTGAGGCTTTAGGTGCAGGGGTTCAGGGTTTAGGGGTTTAGGTTTTAGGGTTTAGGGGCTTTGGACAGAGATGAGAATTGAAAGTGCAAGAGCCAGGAATGTGGCGATCTTTGTTCACACTGAGCCCCCTTTAGGAGAATGACTTCCCCGGACCCGTAGTTTCACACCAGGAGCCGAATGACAATGAGGAGCAGCCAGCAGCAGCACTAGTTGTAGCAGTGACCACGCGAGGGAGCCTAACAACTACTAGCACGGTTGCATTCAACACTGATGATAAGTATAATGGCGATACTGCGCGCAAGAGGCTCTGGGTCACATGCCTCAGCCCTAAATGCTAGGCCGCAATCCTCGACCCGCAAGCCCTTAAGCCTTCATAAAAGCCCTTCGAGACAGAAGCTGTAAACCCTGAGGTACAATTCCTTGAAAACGAAATCCCTGAATCTCCATCCCTAAATTGCGCAGCGAAGAGGGCACTAAATCACCGAACTGAGGCATTTCAACTTTGAAAGAAGCTGTAAAGGAGGCACCCTAAACCCTAAACCCCTAAACCCCTAAACCACCAGATCCCCTCACCTCAATGCAACTTAAGGGTATTATAAGTAGTATTAATGTTATTAATATTATTAGTATTATTAGTATTATTAATATTATGAGTATTATTAGTACTATCATTGTTATTATATCCTATATTAAGCTTCTTTAAGAGGGGGATTATTAGGTCCTTATATAAGGCCCCCTACCCCCCCTCCCCCTGTCCCTATGACTAAAGGCGGCCTCTGCCCACATTTGGTCTTTTGTCCTGGCCTGGGAAACGACGAGGTTCCGGGCTCGGGGGTTCTTCCAAAAAAATGGGACAAGGGGGGGGTTTAGGGTTTTAGGGTTTTAGGGTATAGGGTTTAGGGTTTTAGGGTTTTAGGGTTTAGGGTTTGGGGTTTAGAGTTTAGGGTCTGGGGTTCCGCAGTTCTTATGGTTTGTGTTTAAGAGCTGGGTTTAGGGTTTCAGGTTTGGCTCGGGGTTTGTCGTGTGTTGGATGGATTTGAGTGCAGGCTTTGAAGAGGGTTACCACACCGATTGAACTACGGGACTTGCCCAGCAGGCGTTGCCTAAGTGACTGGTGGGTTGCTGTTAAGGAGCTGAATTCAAAGTCAGCATAGCAGGGATCCATAGTAAATAATATGGCTTCATTCTTATATCTGCTTACGGGGGTTTCCCGAAAATCGGGGACCCTAGTATAGTACCCTAAGTAGTAGGATCATGATTATAAGGACCCCCAAGATAAGGTACCCCTCATTTTCAGAAACTCCTTTGTATATTCTTATGATATCTTGAACTCAGCTCCTTGATAAGAGCACAGGCGAGGGGCTGAAGAGACTTTGCAGGTTGGAGGGTTTAGGGTTTTAGAGTTGTCGGGGTTTTAGGGGTTTTAGGGTTTAGGGGTGTAAGGTTTTGGGGTTTTAGGGGTTTAGGGGTGTAAGGTTTTAGGGTTTTAGGGTCTAGGGGTGCAAGGTTTTAGGGTTTGAGGGTTTTGGGGCTTAGGGGGTGTAAGGTTTTAGGGTTTTAGCGTTTTAGGGTTTAGGGTTTAGGCGGTTTAGGGTAGGTTGATCGTGCTGGCTTTAGAGCTTGAGGACGCGAGGTGGCCAATGCCCCAAACATTTCCGAAGAACTGGACAAACGGGGATTCTGTAAGATGAGGGTTTAGGGTTTTAGGCGTATTTTTTTTTTTTTATTTCTTTTCGTCGTTGGGATACTGTAGCCGGTCTATGTTGGGGTCCCTTGTTTTCTAAACTGTCATACTCGTTGAATAGAACCATACAAGTGACTATGGTAAGGATTTTTTCAAAACTCCCTCAACTGGAAACTCTCAACACTAATGTCGGAACTCTGAACCCTATAACCCACATGCCGACCAGCACAACGCTGAATCCTAAACCTCAAACCCGAAACCCCTGAACCACTTCACCCCTAAACCGCCCCAAACCCCAAACTCTTAAACGTGAACCCCAAACCCTAAACGCTTTGTGTTGTCCTGACATAATACGTCTTCCGCCTCTTTCACCACCTTAGTCGAACAGGTTATCCCAGGGTTTGCAATAGCCTTCTGACGACAAGCAATGATATATGAATTCATCAGCTTATCTCTTTTTGAAGCTTGTATATTTGAGATTTAGGTAAGATTGAAAATCTTCTCAAAGAAATTAGATATATGTGATGGCGTTTTGGCATATTTGGTGCTCAATCTTAGTGCTTTTGCATTGAAACTTTTATTTCAGATATTCCAGTTGCCTTTTTGTGATAAGCAATGAGATATGACCGCATTTCATGTAATATCATAAAATTCTTCTATTATTGTATTCTTTGGAAAGATTGTATTTCTGAAATTTGGATAGATTCAGAAGTTTTCTCGAGAAATGAAGTATGTGAGATAACCTTTTGGGAAGTAGGTTCAGGAAATTCATGATGTTGCATGTCTTCGAAGCTTGTACTTTGGAATTTAGATGTAGTGAGAAATATTATTACTAAATTTACTAAATTTCGTATATAAGATAACGTCTTGGAATGGGGTCGACGTGAGCTGCTGCGAAATTAAACCAATGTCTCACATGAACTTGGCTTTCGGACCTTTTGGCGATGGCGGTTCAACCACTTTCTTTTGAGAATACTCGTCAAACATTGGCAAAATCAATAGACAAACAAACAAATCCTCAACATCACCATATCACAACCAACATAAAAAATGCAAGTTACCAACTGGTTGGGGTGTAGGATGATGACTGTTGTTCTATTGAACAGACAACAAAAGTATTGGGAAAACTAAGACACAAACAAACGAAATCTGCAAAGCACCACATCACAACCAACATAAAAATTCAAGTCACTAAATGCTTGGAGTGTAGGATGATATTATTGCTCTATTGAAAATAAAACAGAAGTATTGGGAAAACCAAGACGCAAACACACGAAATCTGCAAAACACCACATCACAGCCAACATAAAAAATCAAGTTACAAAATGGTTGAGGTGTGGGATCTGGTGAGGACACAACAAAAACAGTAAGGGCATTAATACAAAAACGATCGAAATCCGCAAACGCCACATCATAACCAACATAAAAAAATTCAAGTTACTGTTTGGTTCGGGTTTAAGATGATGATGATGATGATGACGACTGTTTTTCTGTTGAAAACGCAACTGAAACATTGGAAAACTCAAAATAGAAACAAGGGAAGTCCGCAAAACGCCACGTCACAACCGACATGAGAACTTCGGCTTGCTCAACGGTTGAGGTGCAGGATGACTACTGTTCTGTTGAAGATATGATGTGTCCTGAGTCGAAGATTGTCTGTTGTGTAGTTTCTGTCTGCAATATGTGATATGTTCTGGCAAGCGGTAGCGTGAACATGTAGCTCTACAGTTGTCTGTTAATTGTTTCAATTTGATGGGTAAGACCATGGTTAAATGTTTCATGATATAAAAAAGATTGTCCATTGAATTCAAATTGCCACAAGTAAAGTTGTTGTTTCTAATGTGATGGGACTCTATAGGCGGGTGGGGTTTCTTCTTGGAGATAGCTTGAAAAGAAATTTTCAAAGTCAGAGCTGGTGAACCCTAAACCCTAAACCCCTAAACCCCTAAACCCTAAACCCCTAAACCCTAAACCTGAACCCTACCCTGCAAAGGACGGCAAGGAGATCCGGCGCGGCGAGTTCCCCTTGGGACCGCCGCCCTGCTACAAGCCGCGCTGGTTCGGGCTATTATAGGGGCCTAAATAAGTACCCTTTAAAGTGTTCCTTAAAGGGGTCTATCTATAGCTATTCTATTTTGGGGTTCCTTGCTAGAGTTATAGAAAAAGGGCCCCAAAACCCTATTCCAATTATTGAGGCCCCTATAGTAGCACTTCGTTGACGCCCAGAATTCAAGGGTTTTGTTGGCTCTGATGGTTTAGGGTCTGCGGTTTTATGTTTCTTTGAAGCTTCTTCAGGTTCTGCGTAGGGTTATAACCCCGAACCCAACTCAAGCCCGAAACTCTGCCCAGACCAACGACTCTAGTACAAAAATTCTGAATGACTAGCAATGCTATTCAACTGGTCCTTAGGGCCCTTGTAAAGATATAGTTGAATGACCTCCAGAACCCGAAGCGAATGATCAGTTAAGGCTTCTGCATTCGATGCTGCTCCCGAGGGGTTTTAGGGCGCCAATGCTGTGAGTCCTTAGGCTTTCGTCGGTGAAGTCCTTTATGTGACCTGTAATGTTTAGGTTTAAGGTTTAGGGTTTAGGGTTTAGGCTTTATGGTTTAGGGGTTTAGGTTTTAGGGTTTGGGCTGACTGCCAAACGTAGGCCGACCTGATGGCCTAAACGGAGCGTTCGAGGGTTCTGAGCCCCAAGCTCCAGAGGGGAGAACCCAAGCCGTCCTTAACGATAGTGCAGCAAAGAGTCAGAGTGGCAAAGGGCGTAGTCATAGATCAGGATGTCGTCAGTATCAATAGCGGCAGGTTCTAAAACGTGGCCACGAAATTTGCATCACTCGCAATAGCAACAGTAGTTCCCACATGTCACCCGGCATGGTCCAATATTTATCAGATGATGCATCTCCATTGCGAGGTTTGTAGTGGAAGGAGCCGGTGTCGGACACAAGCATAAACCTCCAAAGCGCCCTAGCCCCAAAACGCAACAGCCTTAAATCTTAAACCCTAACAGGCCCAAACGCCCTATCAACCCTAAGCCCGACACCCGAAAACAACTGTCAATGCGCAGCTGTCGCGCGGGAGTCAATGGGGAGCACAAGCATCCTCAAGTTTCAATCCATCTTCAGACTATAAACAGTCCTTATAGCACACTTTTTAAAACCCTTTTTCAGCCCCCGATAGAATCCTCATACAGCCTTCCAGAACCCTTCAATGGATAGAACCCCTTGATGGAACCCTATGCAACCCCCACCCTCAAACCTCGAAGCCATGTTGATCCGAGGCCTCTGTTCGAGACTCCGGAGCACAAGGTGCGCTAGAGAGCATGGGGTTTAGGATTTCGGGTTAAGGGTTGCGGGTTTAGGGCCAAGTTTAGGGTTTAATTAGGGTTGGACTTTGGCATGTTGCTCCGCCTTAGCCGTGCGTCACTGCAGGAGTAAATCTCCCAAAGATTCCTAAATCCTAAACGTCGGACCCCGAAGTCCAAATTCAAGCCCAAGCATGCAGGATCTTCAGTGCGGAGAACGTGTTCTACTGGCCCTGTCAAGCGCCAACCTCGGCTGCGGCTTAATAGAAGCCTGATTTATTGAGTTCCTTCCCGGTGGTGTGGTTCAGGGATAGGCCGCAGCAGGTGCGGTGTCGTCCCTCCGCCTTTTCTGCTGGGTGGTTGGCTTCCCAAGCAGAAGCCCTTCGTGGTCAAAACTCTGAGGGTTCAGGGCTGAGGGCTTGGGGATGGTGTGGGAGGGTCTGCCTAAAGGATTTTGGGGTACTAGGGACCCAGACCCCCGGGAGGATCCAAAAAGTAGATCCCCTAATTTGGGACCCTATACTACTAAGGGTACTTTATAGGAACCCCCATTAAGGGATCTACTTTTTGGATCCTCCCGGGGGTCTAGGGAAACGGCCGTTTAGGTGCTTTTACGACGATGGAGATCGGAGTCCCAACTTCGGCTTTTTTGAGGACCTCGAAAAGGTGCTGGATTGAGTTCAACAGAAAAAGGACCCTGAGACTCTAATATCCTTCAGTCCCTGCGATAGTTTTTTATAGACCTTTAACCCCATACTGCAAAAACCCCTAAACCTTAAACCCCAAATCCCACCTGCAGTTCGAAAAGGGCCCATTAAAAAAAAAAAAACAAATCCCGAGCCCAAAACCCGGAAGCCAACTTGCTGGATCTTAGCCTTTTGCTTCGGGCTTTCCTGGATCCAGGCCCCGACGCCCCGAGCGGCGGGAAGGCACCCCGGACCCCGGGCCCGTCTTTTCGCCGTGGTCGGTGTTTTGTGGTGTATTAAACTAGAGAATTCAGTATAACAATGTATAACATAGTATTGTATAGTATAGTATAGTATCGTGTAGTATAGTATAAGCTAGTATAGCATCGTATATTAGAGTATCGTAGAGTATAGTATCCTATAGTATAGTACAGTATCGTGAAGCATAGTATCTTTAAGTTCTTGCGAGGGGGGGGGTGGAGGCTTTGGGTTTAGTGCTCGGGGTCTGGGGCGTGGGGTCGACGCCTAGTATGGGCGAATGGGGCTTCCTTTAAAGGGGTCTATAAGGATTACTATAAAGGATACTATCAGGGTACTATAATATTGGTGAAGCCAGTTTTCTTCTGTTTCTCTTTGGCTCATGTTCAGATGCTTGTCTGTAGCTGTACATAGCTGCGATCTCAAAGTATGGCTCTGGAAGGGCCGAGGGCTCACCCTATAATCTGTATACTAATTAAAGTAGTAGGATGACACCCAGCTGCAGTTAATTCATTCCAGGATACTGACACCGCAAGGCCAAAGCAGCAGCAACAAAATCAACAACAGCCCCAAACCTGAAACCCAAAACCCAAAACCCTAAACCCTAAACCCTAAGAAGAAGCAGCCTCATAGCCCCTCTGTTACATTCCCAGAGACTCCAATGTCCCTTAATTAAGGAATATACCTTAAATCATATTAATTAGGGATCCTACTATAACTTAAGGTATATTCCTTAATTAAGGGATATTGGAGTCCCCTCAACCCTAAACCCTATAGATACCTTATAGGAACCCTTAAAGATCCCATATAGATCCCATAAAGGAACCCTAGGTATTCCTAAATTAAGGGATAGCTGGAGTGGAGGCCTCAAGCTCCGGCTGGGGCTGGGGAGGAAGCGCTGCGCTCAAGGTGCCCTCCTGACAAAGTGAATGGAACGAGGGTTTCACAGAGAGAGAGAGAGGGACAGAGAGAGAGAGACGGTTTCGGGTTTACAGTTTAGGAGAGAGAGAGAGAGACAGAGAGACGGTTTCGGGTTTACAGTGTAGGAGAGAGAGGGAGAGAGAGACGGTTTAGGGGGTAGGGTTTAGGAGAGAGAGATGAAGAGAGAGAGCGAGAGAGCTAGAGCTTCCTTTCGAGGCCATCACCAGCGACGGGCCTCTGCGCACGTCGGAGCGGGATTTGCAGGCCCTGGCCTCGCAGCCCATGCAGGAGGTCCTGGATTTGGGGCACATCGCCCGGGAGGTGCCGCAGAATCTGGGTTCTGTTTTAATGTTAAGGGATTTAAGTTGCCATAATTTAGGGATCCTTTAAGGGTTCCTTTAAGGGTTCTATGAGGGTTTAGAGTTAAGGATCTTAACTTAAGTTACCATAATAGGGATCTATAGTAAATCATATGGTTTCCTTATTATGGTACCTTAAGTCAAATCCCTTAACAAGAGCCCAGGAATTTGCCCACGGGCGACCTGCCCTTCGACATCGCCGGGCACCCCGCGGTGCGCCACACGGTGGCCAAGCGCTTCTGGGCTTTGGAGTAGCATACTTTAGCACTTTTCTTTTTGAGACCTGTTACTTAAAGGAACCATTGTAAACTAAAAGTCTGTACTTTTTTGGTGGCCTGTTGCTTAAAGGGAACCATTATGAAATACAAGTCCATATGTTTTGGGGACCTGTTACTTAAAGGGAACCATTATGTCTATACTGCACTTCTTTCTCCCTGGATACTTGGAAGTAACCTAAATTAAATCCCTATACCCCTAAAGGAACCCTTATAGATCCCTTAAAGGAATCCTTTTCTATCCCCATTATGGTACCTAAAATTAAATCCAGAGCCGAACCCAGGCTTGCTGGACCGAATGCAGGCGGAGATGAAGCGCTTCGCGGAGATGCAGAAGGACTCTTCGTAGGAAGAAGGATCCCCAATAGGAGGATTGCCCGTTGGGGCCCGAAGACTCTTAGACTCTTTGAGGGCCTTAAGAGTGGGTAGGAAGAAGGATCCCCGATAGGAGGATTGTCTCTTTTGGGACCTGAAAAGGAGCATGAAGACAGGCAGTATTAGCAATGCCAGCTCTTATACGGTTTGGGATTCCCCTACAAGCATTACTTCCCCTATAAGCAATACCCGAAACCCTAAGCCCTAAGCCCTAAACAGCAATACCCGAAACCCTAAGCCCTAAGCCCTAAACAGCAATACCCGAAACCCTAAGCCCTAAGCCCTAAACCGCCCCAAGCCCTAAACTCCTGCAGCCCCTTCTGCAAAGGACACCCCGGCCCCTCGCGTGAGGGAGCTTAGCGAGGCCGAGCTGCGGAAGTTGGCATCCGGTAACTGGGTTCTTCTCAGGGAACTTAAAAAGGGCTCTATAAAGGCTTCCTTTACGGATCTAAAAGGGCTCCTTTAAGGGATCTATAAGGGTTTAGGGTTAAGGAACTTAACTTAAGTTACCCTAATTTGGGGTTTAGGGTTCCTGTAAGAGTTCCTTTCAGGGTTCTATAAGGGTTTAGGGTTGAGGAACTTAACTCAAGTTACCATAATTTAGGGTTCCTGTTAGGGTTCCTTGAAGGGTTCTATAAGGGTTTAGGGTTAAGGAACTTAACTTAAGTTACCGTAATAGGGATCTATAGTAAATAGTATGGTTTCCTTATTATGGTACCCTACCTTAAATGCCTCAACAAGAACCGAGGTAACCAAGAGGCCGCCGATGCCGCGGAGAGGGCCCTCACCAACATCATCAAGTGTATCTTGGAGGGGTTTAGAGTTTCGGGTTTAGGGTTCGGTTCAGAGTCTTAGTGTATCTTGGAATAGAGAATGTCAGGGTTTAGGGTGGGTTTAGGGGAGGTTTAGGGTTTGGGGTTTAAGGGTCGGTTTAGAGTCTTAGAGTAGATCAAGTGTATCTTGGAGTAGAGAATGTAAGGGTTCAGGTTTTGTTCGTTATGGCAGTGTCGTGTATCAGTAGAGGTTACCAAGGGTACTATAATAGGTGTATCTTAAAGGAGAGTAGAGCTGACCAAGGCACTATAATAAGCACATCTTTAGATTCGAGTTGATTAAGCTGTTTTGGGTTCTATGTTCATCAGTGTATCTTAGAGTAGAGGAAACAAGCTCTACAAGTCTTTGAGTAGTATAACCAGTGCGTGCTCGTAGACGTACAGGAAGTAAGCTCTAAACTTTTTTGGGTATGAAAGCCAGACTATCTTGTAGCGTAAGTCAGCTGTAAGCCTTTCTTGGGTAGTATAACTACAACCCCTTACAAAATCCGAGAGGTATCTATGCTAGGAAACTGGACAAGCAAGGTATCTCAGACATGAAGGCCGCAGATGCGGCCTTCGTGGATTCGGCCTTCAAAGAGCTCCTGAAGCGGGGCAACAGCATCGAGATCTCGGAGGAAGGCGTGGCCAAAGCCTCGAACGGTGGGGCGCGGGCGGCCACGGACGCCAACATGGCGCGGCTGAAGCACTGGCTGCTGCGGGTCTCGGGCCACGAGTCGGAGGCCTGGTTGCAGAGGGCCTGCCGTTCCTTCGTCATAGTTGGGTAACATTTTGCATTATTATGGGTACTTAAACCCAATAAGGAATAACAATTTAATGTTTTAATACTATCCCAACCATGAACCAGGTTCCTTGCTGTCCTCATCGGCAACAACGGATTGGCAAAGGATCAACCCGTTCCTCACAGACAGCGAGGTGAAGGACATCCTGCAGCTGACGGCCCATGCCATGCTCCGTGCCGTGCGCGTGGTCCTGGCCAACGGCTCCTTGGCAGAGGCTCGGGACTTGCAGAAGATGCTCACGAAGGCGATCAGCACCGTAAAAGAGACCGGCAAGCTGCTCGGTTGCAGTTCCAAGTTTCACTGCGACGTCGATGGGCTTAGGTTCAAAACCCCTCAAGCCCATGGAACTAACCTACACCCCCCCTTAACCCTAAGCCCTAAACCCTAAACCCCAAACGTCACCAAAAAGGCCCCTGCAAGAGAGGGAGCCAACACCCCCCCTAAGCCCTAAGCCCTAAACCCTAAACCTTTAACCCTAAACCCTAAACCTTTAACCCTAAACCCTAAACCTTTAACCCTAAACCCTAAACCCTAAACCCTAAACCTGGAGCCCGAGGCTTCCTAACGACGTCCGTGTGGGCCTCGCTGAGAAGGGCGAGGTCCTGGCGCGCAGAATCGACGCAAGGCGCGATTTGGGTCTAAAAGGGATCCTTGAGGGATCCTTTAAGGGATCCTTTAAGGGATTCCTCAGGGATCTAGAGGGTCTATAGGGTTTAGGGTTGGGGTTTAGGGTTTAGGGCGCAGAATCGCTGCAAGGCGCCACTATGTCTCCGAGACTTTGTCCTACGACCCCCACTTCTTGGTCTTTGAGCTCCTCAGCGCCGGAAGAAGAGACTCCCCTCCCACTTTCTCTGTGTTTTGGGGTGGTAAGCCCTAAACCCCAAATCCGAAACCCTCAGCCCTAAACGTTATAACACCAAACCCCAAACCTTATAAGCCCTAAACCCCTAAACCCTAAACCCTTAGACCCTACAGATCTCTTATAGATCCCTTAACGGAACCCTAAAGGATCTCTTAAACGAGCCCTAAACCGCCCCAAGGTTCTCGGACAACAAGATGCTCCACGGCCGGCAGGTGGCGATCATCTCGGACTTCCAGCGCACCGTGGAGGGCGGGGAGAGCGGCGTGAAGCAGCTCCTGGGTTGGCTGGGAAGAGCATGGTTTAGGGTTTAGGCTGTGCTTTAAAATGTTAGCTGAAGACTTAGTAATGATGTTCGCTTGGAGCCCCCGTATAATGATGATACAACATACCCCAAAACCCTATTCCAACGATTCAGGTTCTTAAGGCCCATTAAGTAAGGTGTGGGAGACTTTTCAGCTCTGCACAGCTGTAAAGTACCCTTCCAGGAACCCAAGGTTTAAGGTTTGTGGCGCTGAGAATCCGAGGATGATCATGGGAGCCGGGAAGACGACGGTCGTCAGCCCACTCTTGTCTATGCTCCTTGCCTCGGTAGTGCTCTGAGAATAGGGATTTTGATTATGACGAGGTGGTGGAGAAGAAAGAAGGATAGAAGGAGATCGATTCCTCACTACTACTACTACAAAGAAGGGGGAGTAGTGGTGCAAGCAAGAGCAAGATTGTCGGTTGATCGTTCCTCGCAGCATCAGTGAAAACACCAGCAAAAAGGTGAACAGATCCATAGGAACAACAGTCAGAAGCTGGAGCCAACGAGGTAAATTGGCAACATTGGCGACTAAAAGTGACAGTGAGAGAGAAGATGCGAGCATGCAGCCAGCGAAACGGCTCTGAGCACCAAGTGCTGGAATACGCACACCGAACCCAGGTTCCACTGCCCGAAGGCATAACAAAAACCCCAAGCCGTGAAGCAANCGAAACGGCTCTGAGCACCAAGTGCTGGAATACGCACACCGAACCCAGGTTCCACTGCCCGAAGGCATAACAAAAACCCCAAGCCGTGAAGCAAGCACTCCTCCATTCAAGAGCTCCCGAAGCCCCCAGCTCCCGTGATCAGTGTAACGTAACGGACTTTGCAAAATTCAGGGATTTAGGGTTCAGGGTTTACGCCCTTTAGGTGTAGGTTTTAGGGTTTGTGGCCCTTTACCTTGAAACCTAAACCCCGAGGCCTCAAGCGTAAAACCCAAACCCCAGACCCTACACCCCGAACCCTAAAGCCTCAACCCTGCATCCCAAAGGGCTTGGATTTAGAGTCCTTCCGCACCCATAATACCCTAAACCCTAAACCCCCTTAAAAGGCTCTTGGCCAATGGCAAGCGCCTGGTCAGTCTGGTGGTTCCCTCGGCCTTGCTTGAGTTCTGCCGTGGCGTGCTGATGGCGGTGTTCTCCTCCATCATCCAGATGCCCGGCTTAAGGTTTTAGGGTTTAGGGGTTTTGGGGTTTAGGGTTTAGGGTTTGATAATTCAGATGCCCGGAGTGAATATAGAAGTCTGAGTAACTACTAGTCCTAATCATCGTCGTATTCCTTATCCTTCTTGATTGTCAATGTATTGTAATTCGAATGTACCCCAAACCATATTCAATTCGCTAAGGCCGCTACATTGCCGATGCTGACTGTAGGTTATCTAGTTATGTTTTAGTCTCGGATTTACGGCCTTTCCTAATCTAGGGGTTTCAATATCATCAGTATAGCTCTCTGTATAGTACCGATACAGTTCTCGTGCAATTTACGCCGAAAGACTTCTGTCACTATCCAGGCCGTATAGGAACCCAAAGCCCTGACAAATTGAGTTGGCATCCATTGATTCCCCCGTCCGGAGGGCAACCAAAACCCTAAACCCTAAACAAACCCTAGACCCTAAAGCCTCAACCCTGAACCAAGCATCATTGAAGAGGTGGTGTCTTAGCTCTTTGTTCTTTGATCTGGGGTCCCCACTTCCACTTTAGAGTTCAGGGTTTAGGGTTTAGGGTTTGGGGAATATGCGGTTGTACTATAATATACCTGATCATTAAGCCCACTACACTACAACCCTGGCAACTCCCCAAAGCTCGAAGCCACCCATCGCAGCCGAGGAAGCGAATCTGCATGTTCCACTGTGACCGCTCCGAGGATGTGGACATTGCCATCTGTGACCGGATTGAGGCGACATGAAGTTGACACCCTCCTAAACCCTAAACCCTAAACCCTACAACCAAAGCCCTGAAGAATAAAAACCCAAAACCTAGACAGTGGAAGCTTTTTTCGGGCGATTTCTGCGACCAAAATCCCACGAGCCTGACAAGTGTAGGTTAAACTCCTGAAACACCGTAGAACTTGGGTTGAGCAATTCTGGCCCATGATCCTTGAAGCATTCACAGGCCGTTCGGAACGAAGGCCACATTCTTCTAACCAAGCCGACAGACGTCAAGAGCCTGATCTTGCGATTCGTCGAGAGCCTCAGCCGTGCAGTCAGAAGCAGCGTTTTGATGTACACATGTGTATCTGTCCGTTGTCTCTGCAGGCGTACGTAGCAAACAGTTTATTTTAGAGGGCACCCTGTAAATTCCATAGACTACAGGACAATAGATCTGTATGGTGCCATATGTATGCGTATTGATAGGTAGATAAGTAAACATATATACATACATGTGTATATAAAATGCATACACACACACACGTACAATGATCTATAGCTGTCTGAGTAAGCCATCGGAAACCTACTAAACACGCGACCCCGCTCCCCCCCCAACAGCCCAGAACAGCCAGCCCTAAACCCTAAGACCTAAACCACCCTAAGCCTTAAACCCGAAGCCTTAAACCCTAAACCCTAAGCCTTAAACCCTCAACCCTAAAGCCCGAAACTCGCAAACTCCAGAGCCCCCACCCTAACCTCCCAACAGCTCAAATTCCCGGGAACCCAAAGCCCAGGAACCTAAAGCACCCTCCAAAATGTTTCTGCAAACCTACTACAGAAAATCCTTAGGGTTTAGGGTTTAGGAAAAATGTGAATCACTAAACCCTGAACCCTACGCCTTCAAGCACATCCCAAGCCCAGGAACCTGGACATCTGCAACGACCGGCGTGCCAAGCGCAACACCGCGGCCCTGCAGAAGGAGACCATTGAGCTCGGCCGGGTACTGGAGGCCCACTTCTACCATTACTATTCTTACTACCACTACTACTGCTGCTGCTGCTACTACT
Organism: Symbiodinium sp. clade A Y106; assembly: GCA_003297005.1. Classification (NCBI taxonomy): domain Eukaryota; class Dinophyceae; order Suessiales; family Symbiodiniaceae; genus Symbiodinium; species Symbiodinium sp. clade A. Next base: position 18,485 of record BGNK01001714.1, on the reverse strand, counting down.
ACTATTGTTATTACTACTACTACCACTACTACCACTAATACTACTACTACTACGACGACGACGGCGACGACCTCGACTACGGCTACGACTACGACGACGACGACGACTATTACTGTTATGATTGTGGTCATGTTGATTAATGCTACAAGCATCATGGTTGTTATTGCTGGTGCTCGACTGTCTTCGCGGCAAGTATAGTTATGGTTTGATCATGGCTTTTAATGCGGAGTGTGTAGGGTTTGCGAAGGTTTTGGGCTTTGGGTCAACTTTTTCCTGTGGTAGGCTTCTTCTTGGGCAGTTTCGGGCTTAGGGCTAATGTTGTGTAGCGGGGTCTTGATGGGGCCATGTAAGGAGAAAGGGGTGAGACTTTATTTTGAGGTTGTCTAGATGCGTGACTGCTTTATCCGTAAGCGTTTCTAGGCAATTAAAGAATTTAAAGGTATGGAGACCCTGGACTATCCTGTTGGTAACTTGTTTTGTTGACCACTTTCTGGATGGTGATGGCCAGGACCATGATTATGACTATCGGACAATCCCTGCAGACTGTCAAGTACTCACGGTTCTTCTGACCGCAGTGTTTTAATGACAATTTCAGTGCTTGCCCTGGCTGTTTTCCGTTGTAGGAGGTGCTTCCGAAAGGTAGAAGGTTCAAGGTTTCGAGGTTTGACAGTTGTGGTACTATACTAACTCTTCATAACACCCAGTATAGTAGAAACTGCACACATCTCGATAGGACTCCATTAGGTCTGCAACCGTGACCCTCATTTATTCACGGGTTTAGGTTCAGGGTTTAGGCTCTAGAATCTACGATCTGCTGCGCTGAGAATAGAGCCAAGCGTGACACCTACGCAATGGCCGAAGTCAACGCGCGAGCGGAGGAGGATGCTCTCCAGGACCTACAGTTGCAGCCGTTGCTGGGTTCTTATTAACGGGTTTAGTTTAAGTTACCATAATCAAGAAACCATCTTCTTTCCTATTTATGGTAATGTAGGAACCTGATTAAGAAACCCTGGGCCTACAACCCCAAAACACCTCGAGGATTCATATAAGGAAGCCCCAATAAAGGCCCAAGGTTTCTTAATCAGGTTCCTACATTAACTTGACTTAAATTCCTTAACGGGAACCCAGGTTAGTTCTGGCTCCGGCTCCGGCTCCCCAGCAATGGCTTAGCACTGACCTCTGGCAGCTTCCATGTGCCGCAGCTTTGAGCCAGAGGCAACTTGAGAAGATGAAGAGAGTATGTAGCCTATCGGAAAGCGATCTCGATTCCCTCAGCGACATCGTTAAACGGGGCTCTCGCTTCCCGGGCTGCCTCTTTGCCGCGATGATTGCATGTCTTGTCATCCTCCTGCTCTCGAAGATCGTCTTCTTTCTGTCAGGAGAAGCCTTTGAGAAGAACCCTGACCCCCCTCCATACTACATAGTGGGCGAAGAATCTCTGTTGGTCTGCTTCTGCCTGGCCGCGGTGCATGTGTGCGCACTTGCCCGAGCGAATCGTCGGATCACACACGATCTCAACCAACACTTCCGGGGGCATGCGAGCAACTTGAGCTTCCATCTCGTCGTCACAGAACGAACTCTTTATTGCATGGAGACTGCATGGCGACTCGTGGTGGGCTTCGAAACCAGGGCCGATGGAAGCGTCTGATTCCGCTGGCTCTCGGCTCGGGGGCTTGCTCGAGCTGGTTTCAGCCAACTTGTCCGCGGTCTGAGGAAAAGGGCGAAGTTGCAAGAACTGTGAAGGGCTCGGGTTTACATGCTTTCATCCAGAGATCAAGCTGACCACTTCGAAGCTTGAAAGCATGGCCCCCCCTTTAAGTAGCCCGACCCGTTGCCCTTACAGATTTATAGTACCCTTACAGTACTTTAAACCCTAAACCCGAAACCCTAAGACCCTAAGCCCTAAACCTACTCTGGATTAGTCGGAAAAAGGACCCTCCCCCAAAAAAGCAACTACTCTGTATGGTACCCTGAGATTCAGGGTCTGGGGACCCATGCCCCCAGCCCTAACGAGGGCCCAAAGAGCCCATAAGGCATTCTGTGAAGGCCTTGATATATGTGTATATATATATATATATACGTACGTATATATACATACATACACATATATATACATATATAGATATATATATATATTTATATTTATGTATGTATGTATGAATGTATATATATATATACATATATATATATAGGTATTAGACCCTGAAACAAGGCTGTTTTATATCACCCAGACCGAAAGCACCGGAACCTAAGCTGTCGGCACTGCAGGTGTTCTCCAAAGGCGTGTGCATGATCGACGAGGTGGGTTTCGGAAGCCCTCAAGTTCGCGGGGTTTGGTGTTTCTGGGTTTACGGTTTAGGGATTTAGGGTTTAGGGTTTTAGGGTTTTAGGAAAGGGTTTTAGGGCTTTAGGCTTTTTGGGTTTTAGGGTTTTTGGGTTTTTTGGGTTTTAAGGGGTTTTAGGGTAAGGTTGTTAAGGCGAGGCAAAGCTTTGGGTAACCCGGAACCCGTAGATCCCAACCCTGCGGTGCATCTGGCACCCTGCATCTTAATGTAGGGACCTTACTAATTAGAATGGGGTTTTTGGGTTCCTTATTATGTCTATAGTATAATATACCCCCCCCCCCCCCAAACCCTATTTTAGTGATGAAGGCCCCTGCATTATGCGAAGCCGTGCTAGCCTTGATCCCGAATCCTCAGGAGCTTGAAGCCCCCCCAAGACCCCTAAACCCCAAGCCCTAGATCGGCTTGCTATAGTGGCCTTAATAATTTCCCATACTATGTTGGGGGTTCCTTAGCCTAATTATAGTATTTTATACCCCAAAACCCTTACGGCCCCTACATTACAGGTGGACCTGGTTTTGCACCCCTTGCGGAGCGAGCTCAACTTCCCCATCGGACCCAAGAATCTCATCGACTTCGCACCACACCGCTGGCAAATCCCGCTGCACCTGCTGCTCGGTTTGACAACTTACGGGTTTGGGCTAGGTGAGGGTTTTAGGGTTTGGAGTTCAGGGTTTGGTTTAGGTTTAGGATTTAACTCTTCAGCTTGAAAGGAGTTCAGCCCTGAGACCTAAATCTTGAAACCTTATTAGTAATATTAATATTAACAAGAATAACAATAGCAAAAATAGTAAAAATGGCAATAATAAGTTCCAGAGTCCTAGGCCCTGAGCCCTTCTATGCGACCGGCCCAGGCTAGAAGGCATCTTCATCAGCGAGCTTCAGGCAACCCCTCCTTGGCAGACCTGGGGACGTAAAAAGTTGGTCGGTTGGGGGCTCAGGTTTGAAGGTCACTGCGGAGGGCTTGCACGGGGACCGTGAGGTAAGCTAAGGACGGTTTGCCTCCGTTTGCCAAGTCATACACCATCGAACCCCTAAAACCCAGACAATTTAGGGTCTTGAGAGTGTCGCAGCTACCATTTTTGCTTCGGCTTCAAAGTACGGCGAAGACTTTAGGGTTTCACCTTTCACGCTTGGGCCAGGCAAGGGGCTTAGGCATTTAAGTGCCAGCCAGGATTCGGGGGAAGTTCAGAAAGATACAAAAACCCGAATTTTAAACCCGTGGTTCAAGGCTATGTTAACATATCCTCTCGAAACGCCAGGCAGGCAAGGACGGTGAGCTCACGCCGCCTGAGCGCTTCGCGGACAGCGCCCTCGCCAAGGCCTTGCGACTCGGGGCTTCTATAAGGCATGCAATAAGGTTCTGGTTTTCTATAAGGTTCTATAGGGTTCTGCAAGGTTCTACAGGTTTCTGTAAAGTTTTATAAGGTTGTGTAAGGTTCTATGAGGGTTTATAGGCTTCTTCAGGGCTTAGAAGGTCGGGGCTTAGGTGTTCAGAGATGTAGGCGTCAGGATCGGGATGCCAATCAAAAAAAAAACTTTTTCCAATCAAAAAAAATTTCAATCAAAAAAATTTTCCCTTTGTCATACAAGAAAAGAAGGGAGTATGGACGAAAGGACGGCAGGAAGGAAGGAAGGCAGGGAGGAAGGAAGGAAGGAAGGAAATAAGGAAGGCGAGAAGAGAGAGAAAGGAAGGAAGGAGGGAAGGAAGGAAGGAAGGCGAGGAGAGGGAGGAAGGAAGGAAGGAAGTCAGGAAGGAAGGAGGCGAGAAGAGAGAGGGAGGAAGGAAGGAGGGAAGGAAGGAAGGAAGGCGAGGAGAGAGAGGGAGGAAGGAACGAAGGAAGGAAGGAAGGAAGGAAAAAGGAAGGAAAAACGGAAGGAAGGAAGGAAGGAAAGAAGGAAGGACGGATGGCAGGAAAGGAAAGGAAGGAAAGGAAGGAAAGGAAGGAAAGGAAGGAAAGGAAGGAAAGGAAGGAAAGGAAGGAAAGGAAGGAAAGGAAGGAAGGCCACCACCACCACCACCACCAGCACCGCGACTACTANGGAAGGAAAGGAAGGAAAGGAAGGAAAGGAAGGAAAGGAAGGAAGGCCACCACCACCACCACCACCAGCACCGCGACTACTACTACTACTACTACCACTACCACTACCACTACCACTACCACTACCACTACTACTACTACTACTACGACTACTACTACTACTACTAGTGCTACTACTAGTGTTGATGATATAAATCCTGCATTAACTTAAGGACCCTAAACTATGGGAATTATGGTATATTCCCTAATGCAGGATTTATATTATCAACCGTACTGCTACCAGTACCACTACCACTACCACTACCACTACCACTACCACTACTACTACTACTGCTACTACTACTACTATTACTGTTACTACTACTACTACTACTACTACTACTACTACTATTACTATTACTGCTGCCATGACTAAAGCCAGTACAGCTAGTGCTGCTACTACTACTACGACGACGACGACGGCTACTACTACTNACTAAAGCCAGTACAGCTAGTGCTGCTACTACTACTACGACGACGACGACGGCTACTACTACTACTACTACTACGACTACTACTCTTACTACCGCCATTACTAGAGCGAGTACAGCCAGCGCTACTACTAGTACTCCTACTCCTGCTCCTACTACTACTACTACTTCTACCACTACGACTACTACCACTACTACTACTACTACGACGACTACTACTACTACTACTACCTCCGACAACGACGACGACTACTACCACTGTTACTACTACTTTGACTAATTCTACTTTTATCACTATTAGCACAAATAGTACTACTACCTNACGACGACTACTACTACTACTACTACCTCCGACAACGACGACGACTACTACCACTGTTACTACTACTTTGACTAATTCTACTTTTATCACTATTAGCACAAATAGTACTACTACCTCTAGTACTACTACTACTACTACGACTACTACTACCACCACCACGACGACTACTACTACTACGACAACTACGACTACGACTAGTACTGAAAGTTTTTTTGATGGGGACGAAATCTCCGGATGCTCCTAGGCTTGCCTGTAAACTGGTACAGAAAGTTTTTTTTGATTGGGAAAAAGATTTTTTTGATTGGCTAAAAAGTTTTTGATTTTTGAGGAAAGTTTTTTTGATTGAAAAAAGTTTTTTTTTGATGGGTTTCCCGTCAGGATCTGGGAGTTTCCGAGAATTAGGGGTACCTTATTTTGGGATCCTTATAATAAGGATCCTAGTATTTAGGGTACTATATGAGGGTCCCCTATTTTCGGAAACTCCCGGAACCCAGAGCCCCAAACCCTAAACCCGGAAGCCTCTAGCTTACACCAAATCCCCGAACCCTAAACCTAAAGCCCTCTAGGACTTAAACAACTCCTCAAAGCTTACCCCGCCTTTCAATCGCACCTGGTAGCTGCGCCGACGCGCCAGCCAGAATTATTCCGCTTTCTACAATGTACAGTTGGGAGCGCATGGCAGCCTTAAAAAACCCTAAAGCCCTACGGAGTTCAAGGCCTACATTCCAGCGGAAGATCTCTTCGCCCCCCTTTCTGCCAAAACCCTAAACTCAAAGATCGAAATGTTAAAAGCCAAGGAGGCCCTGAAACCCTGAAGCCCCTTGCCCCTAAACCGCCGAAAGCAGCCCTTGTTCCCGCCATAAACCCTAAACCCTAAAACCTGAAACCCTAAACCCTAAACCTGAATCCCTGAACCCTAAACCAAAATCCGTCCCGCAGGACATCCTAAAGCAGATCGCGAAGACCGTCGCCGACGGCACCCGGGAGCTGAAGATGCAGCGCAGCCCGCATCTTGTGCTCCTGAACCTGGAGTTCTACGAGGAGAAGCACCCTGGCTCCTTATAGGGCTTGGGCTTGGGGTTTGGGGTTTAGGGTTTAGCATGCTTCACCTGAAGCCATCCGGCTCTATATGGGGCTTGGGTGTAGGGTTTAGGGTTTAGGACTATTCTCCAAGGAGAAGCCTGCTGGCTCTTCCCAGGGCTTGGGTTTAGGGTTTAGGGTTCAGGGTTATTAGAGGAGAAGCCCTCTGACTCCTTGTTGTAGGGCTTGGGTTTAGGCTTTAGGGTTTAACTTCGAATTCTACTTAGGGTTTAGGGCTTAGGGTTTAGGGAAAGAAAAGCTCATGGGCTCGAATAGTTTCGAGGCCGGGGGGGTCGAGAGTCTTAGGGCTGAGTGTCAGGGGCTCCATCGAGTTTTCTTACAATCTTTGCAGGAAGCTGGTGTGTAGGGGTTTAGGTGTAGAATTTCGAGATTTCGGGTTTAGAGTTCAGGGTTAGAAGAAATTCCTCATCTTGCGTCCTCATTTGCATGCCTTGGTGGGACCGAACCTCTTCGAGCATACCTCAACGAAGACCGTGAGTAGAAGTATCCAAACGATGAGGACAAACCATGCAATAGGGGCCCCTAAACTTAATTTACCGCCTAAGTCTCAGAGCAGCTGAGGCTGAGGGAGGTGATGAAACTCTAAGCGCTAAGCCCTGAGCCCTTAACCCTCAACCCTAAACCCTCAACCCTCCCACTTCAGAGCAGCTGAGGCTGAAGGAGGTGATACCCTAAACACCAAACCCTAAATCCGCAACCCCAACCGCCCTAACACTTTTCACAGCAGCTGAGGCTGAAGGAGGTGATGTGCTCTTGGATGTCCCTGTGGCTCGCCTCCGAGCACGTCGGCCGCAGCTTCGCGCACGAGCGCGAGGGCACCATCGACGGGGGACTCTCAGATCAGGAGGTTCGAGAGTACCTGCGGCAGGTGGGGTTTCTCCATATTCGGGACAATGAGAGAGATAGAGAGAGATCATAGATATAGATATAGATATAGGTATAAATATAGACATAGATATCGGTGGAGATAGAGACAGATAGACAGAGGTAGATAGATAGGTAGAGATCATACTTATAATCAGTTTTTTTCGGACGGGGAGGGGGTAAGGGGGGGGGGTTATATTGAGGATCCTGCAATCTGGGGGCCTTTGTTTGGGGTTCCTTGTTTTCTGAGCTTCCCAGGTGGCCGCCCCCGACTCCCCCTTGGCCAAGCGGGTGGAGATGCTCCCCAAGAGAGATGTGCAGATGCTCAACCTCTCCGCCGACTGGCTCTCGATCTTCCTGCCGCACGTGCTCCAGAAGATCAACAGGGTCACGAGCTGGCACTTGAGGAACTTAGGGGCTGAGTAGGTAACCTTTAACCTTTTGGGGCTTATATATTCCTACTATAATTCACAAGGTTAACCTTTTTTGGGCTAGGGTACTCAGCCCCTAAGGGAATGTTTTTAGTTTGCCGTATTGTCCTGCAGAGGTATCTATTCCAACAAGGTTTTGGATCCCCTTCAACTACAACCCAGGTCACCTACGGTATCATGACAGACACACAGGTAGAGCAGGCCCTCATCAAGCAGCCCGGCATGCCCATGACGCGTGCCAAGCTGTCCATCCCCTTCATCGGCAAGGACCCCAAACCCTAAATCCTTAACCCTACGCCAAGCCAAGCCCCAAACCTTAAACCATGAATCCTCAATCCTAAACACTAAATCCTGCTCGGATTAAATCAAGCCACGGAAATCCTAAACCCGAAACCCGCAGCCTTAAATCCTGAACCCTAAACCCTAAAGGATGTTCCGTCTCCGTCCTCAGAGTTCGCCCACCCGGACATCACCATCGGCCTGACCCTCCTCAGCTTCCGCTACGAGGGGCTCCGTATGTCGGACTTCGATGCCGTCCTGGACTTTCTGCGGGCAATATAGATCCGGTGGCAATATAGATCCGAAATCCTGAACCCTAAACTCCTGACCCTTGTAGAAATGTACATGTGTATCCATCTGTATATACCTGCATACCTATATACCTATCTATATATATATGTGTATGTATGTATGTATGTATGTAGGTGTACAAACACGTGTATACACAGATAATTTATTTGTATATGTATGTGTATGTGTATGTGTATGTGTATGTGTATCTGTATCTGTATGTGTATGTGTATGTGTATGTGTATGTGTATGTGTGTATGTGTGTATATATAATACACATAGACATACACATCGACATAGACATAGACATATACAGCTACATGCATGCATACATACAGAGACACACATGCATACTCCTAGCCTACAAACCTAAGCTCCCAGACCCTTACTAAGACCCTACAGGCCCTAAAGCCCCAAAGGACCTCTTGGTGGCGAACTAAACCCTAAACCCTAAACCCTAAACCCTACAGGCCCTAAAGCCCCAAAGGACCTCTTGGTGGCGAACCTCGAAGCCGAGCCCGGCGTGGCTGCGGAGCGGCCCACGGTGACTGGGATCTTGTTGAGGAACTTAATTTAGGGTTCCTTTAAGGGCTCCTTTAAGGGTTCTATGAGGGTTTAGAGTTAAGGAACTTAGTTTAAGTTACCATAATAGGGATCTGTAGTAACTAATATGGTTTCCTTGTTATGGCAACTTGAAGTAAACCCCTAGACCCTCAAAGGAACCCTTATAGGTCCCTTAAAGGAACCCTTCTATATCCCGCATTATGGCAACTTAACTTAAATCCCTTAACAAGTTAACCCTTATAGAACCCTAAATTATGGCAACTTAAATTGAATCCCTTAAGAAGAACTCAGGCGATGCTCTTCAAGCGCTGGGTCGAAGGCTCCGGGGGGGTCCTGGCGACCAGGCGCCAGGAACTCCAGGACCGGAGGGAGCTGAAGAATACATAGATGGACAGATAGAGAGACAGACAGATAGATAGATAAGTAGATAGATACAGACATATGTATGTCTCTATATACATATACATATATATATATATCTATATCTACTTTCAAAAGTTTCGAACAACAGAGCCTGGAAAGGCTGAAAGCCCAGGCGGAAGAGTGCAAAGCCCGACCCCAAACCCTCAACTAAACCCTTAGCCTTAAGCCCCAAGCTGCATGAGCCTAAACCCTAAACCCTAAACTTAAACCCTAAACCCGAGGACCTCACCCCCGAAGAGCTTGCCGCAGCGCGCGCGGCGGAGGTGCGCGAGAAGAAGGCTGGGAGTTGAACGATGGTCACAGTTTATAGTGTTATAGTATTATAGGATTCTAGTCTTCTACTATTCTAGTCTTGTAGTCTTCTCGTATTCTTAGCATTCTAGCATTCTAGTGTTCTAGTATTCTGATTCTGGTTCTAGTGTTCTGGTTTTCTGGTATTCTAGTCTTCCAGTAACATATTATAGCAGTATTCTCGTGTTATAGTATTCTCCTGTTTTGGTGTTGTTTGATATTATCACTAGCATTATTACTATTGTTGTTGTTTGTGCTTTTGATGTACAAGCATTACCGTTAGTTCATGATGTTTTCAGGGACGGTTTGGCCCTGACAGCACAGGTGCGCATCCTGCCACTGCACATGCTGGAGCGCAGCAACCGCCGGCACCGCAGACGCACTGAAATCCCCCAAGAAGACGACATGGGGTTGCTAGAATCCGCCCTGAAAGGGGGAATCTCACAATCACCGAAAGGTCAGGTCTTCATCGTTTACGTCCATATACTTTTTTTGGCCCCTACACACCCTAAACCCGAAACCCTAAACAAAAAAACCCAAACCCCAAAACCTAAACCTTAAGCCCTAAACCCTAAACCCTAAAAAGGCAGATGAACGAGCTCTTCAAGCTCCTCCGGAAGAATGGTCAGGTGGTCGCCTGGTACCTGGAGTCCATCGTCTTCCCAGAGCACCTCCGCTTCCAGGAGGTTCGCCGCAGCATCCTTGGGTTAGAGGTTTAGGGGCTTTGGGGGTTTAGGGTTTAGGCTTTCTTTAAGGCTTTAGGGTTCGGGGGTTTAGAGTTTCAGGGTGTTGGAGTGTAAGGTTTAGGTTTAGGGTTTAGGCTTTCTTTACGGCTTTAGGGCCCGGGGGTTTAGATGTTGAGGGTCTAGGACTTACAAGTTGATTCAAGGGGTTCAGGACGGTTTGGAGTTTAGGGTTTAGGGTTTAGGGTCTAAGGCATCCCGCTTCCATTGTTAAGGGGGCTATAGGCTTACAGGGTGTGGTTCTCTTGTGCTTGGAAATGCTCTATGAATGCGGTTACTGCTACGCTAATCGCCAAAGTTGTTCTCCGGGTCGACCTGGTGATGGCAACCGTCATAGCCCTTGAACCCTAATGTAGAAACCAGAATAACTAGACATACTCTCCCTGAGAGTCTTTTGTTGTAGTGATAGTACGACATACCTCAAGCACCCCTAAGCCGTAAACACCAAACCCGAAAAGCCACAAGCTCTAAACCGGAAAAGCCATAGATTCCAAAGACTAAGCGCAAATGCTCTAAATTTGAGCACCCACTCTGAGACCTCTGGGTCCTACGCCCTAAACCCTACACCCTAAACCCCCAATATCCGTAAATCCCCCAATCCCGAAACCTAAATGACCCTAAACCCACACCCTCAACCCTAAGCCCTAAACCCTACACCTCAAACCCTAAGCCCTAAACTTCAAACCTCAAACTCCAAACCCCAAAATCCAAACCCTAAACCCGAAGCCCTAAACCCTAAACCCTAAGCCTTAAACCCGAAGCCCTAAGCTTTAAATCTCAAAATCCAAACCCTGAGCCCAGTCCCCGTAAAGTGGTACAGGTGAAGCTCATGTCTTCGGGCCAAGATCTAGGTGGGGCCCTGCTCTTCAAGGAGCGCGAGCCGGCTGATGCGGCCTTTTAGGGCTTACGTTTCGGATGTTAAGGTTCAGGGTTTTTGGGGTCTTTGGAGTGGTCCTTGGAGTTTAGGGCTTTGGAGTTCAGGGTTTAGGGTCTGTGGAGTTTAGGGTTTAGGGATCAGGTCTTTTGGGGCTCACGGGTGTGGTCGTGCCTTGCCTCCAAGCCTCTCCGCACCTCATCTCAGCGTAGAATCCTGAAACATGCTAGGTGTCATATTGAGCCCTTCTAGATGTACCCTTTCTACCGGAATTCTTTCAAAAGGAATCCTTTTGAAGGAGCCCTAAACCCAAGCCGCCCTACACCCTAAACCCTAAAACCCTATAAACCCTAAAAACCCTAAACCCTAAAAACCCTAAAAACCCTAAAAACCCTAAACCCCAGGAGCTCCAACCCCCCCTTAAAGGAGCGCATCGGCTTCAGCGGGACGCCCTCGGATCTGATGCCCCGGGAGCTCGGCTCCTGCGATTTCGAGCCCGGGAGCGAAGGTGCCACAATGGAGGGTTTAGGGTTTCGGGGTTTAGGGTTTAGGGTTGAGGGTTTAGAGTGAAGGGGGGGTTCAGGGTTTTGGGTTTAGGGTTTAGGGAATATCGGGAATTGTAGGGAACAGGGAATATAAGGGAGCTATACGGGTTCTGTATCTGGGTTCTATGGTATAGGGAATATCAGGGGGGTGTTTTAGGAGTAGAACAGAGGGTTCCTTCGAGAGTTCTTTTAGCGTAGGGGTTACTATGATGGAGGGTTGAGGGTTTTGGTTTGGAATAAAGGGTTCCCTTCAAGGGTTCTACAAGATCTTGATATAGGGAATAAAGGGAATAGAGGGATATAGGGAATGCAGGGTTTATGGATTCATTGTTTACGGTGCCCGACGTTCCGACCCCCTGAACCCTCAAACAAGAAACCCCTAAGCCCCTAAACCCTATAAACCGAACAACCCCAAGCCCCTAAACCCTATACGACCTATACGCTCTAAACCCCAAAACCCCTAAACCCCAAAACCCCTAAACCCGAAACCCTAAACCCTAAACCCCTAACCCGGAACCCCTGACCCCTAAAACAGAGCAACCCTAAGCCCCTAAACCGAAGGCAGCATCGTCCACACGCTGACGAATCCAGAGGCCGGTCTTCAGGGAGTCTTCGCAGGCTACGACGAGTACTGCGACTGCTGCTCCTTCTCATGGTGAACTACCACGACTATTCCACTACTGCTGCTGGTGGTGCTGCTGCTACTACTACTACTACTACTACTGCGACTACGGCTACTATTACTCTACTACTACTTGTTCAACTGCCACTGCCACTGGCACTGCCACTGCCACTCCCACTACCACGACCACGACCACGACTACTACTCCTACTGCTACTGCTAATGCTACGACTACGACGACTATGATGCAGAACCCAGAAGGTGGTCTCCTTCGAAGTCTTCGGTGCCGATTGGACCGTCACGAGCCTCCTTGACCGCATCGCGGTGGGGGGCTTCCACGCCCTCATCGACACAGGAGCCCTCATCACCGGCCTCTCCAACAAGGACGCGTGAGGGTTAGGGCCGTTAGGGTGTAGGCATGTAGGAGGAGTTATTTGTTGAGATTGCTGGTGCTGTTGCTGTGAGGGAGCCATCTTTTCCAGTCGTTGTGATTCTGCTGCTGGTTCTAGGTAATGTTGTTTTGTCTTTCAGATGATCCGTGCGAAGTGCGAAGTTCATGCCACCAGCGAGTCAGGACGTGGCCGTGTACCTCCTCGGCTTGGACAATGCCCAGGTGCCTCACCCCACTCTGCCAAGCAGCTTCCAGGGGGTGGTCTTCATCGATGACGAGGGATCGAAGAAGATCCTTCTCAGGCCCGGAGCCCGATTGTTAGAGAATATGATCTTAGGGCTTTGAAGTGCTTTAGTTCTTGGGATTCAAAGGCTTACGGGATCCCCATGGTGTTTGGGGCCCCGTGTCTACTCATCGTCGTGATACGCATCACGCCCCTGTGGCAGTTCTATCACCAGCACCACGAATTACTGATGCCCCTTCTCCTACTCGTCGCAGCAATACTTGTACTTGTAACAACATGAGAGCTCAGAATGATCAGCCCTACACCCTGACCAGCAAAAAGCGAAACCCGGAAGCCCTAAACCGTAAAAGCTCAAACCCTAAAACGCTAAGCGGGGTAGTCACAGCCGGACGACAAACCCCTATTCAAATCATTCAGGCCCCTATATAAAACCGTGCAGAGGCAAACCCAGGAAGTTCTCAACCTGGCTGACTGTGGCATCCCGGCCACCAGCCGCTTCGCTTTCTACGACCAGGCACCGCCACCAACAGGGTTTCTTTAGCAGGCTTCTGCAAGGGTTGCTATGAGGGTTCTATAGGGTTAACCCTAAACCCTAAACCCTAAACCCTAAACCCTAAAAACCCTAAACGTTAGGGTTCCTGGATTCCTTACAATACTAACATCATAATCATCATAATCCCTATATTATATAGCTATACGGTTACTCTTATATACACCAGAACCCCAGTCTAATTATTCAGGTATTGCATTATATACCCAAGTGGCTTCCAGAGTTTTGAGGGATGCTCATCGGATTTAGAGGTTCTGGGTACAGCAGTGCAGCCTTTTCTCAGGGAGATGTGAGTGAAAGTGGGTTTGGCTTTAACGGGTTTGGGCTCAAAATCTCGAAGGACTACCAGGAGCTCCAAATCTGTAGCATGGCCCTTCAACCGAGAGACCTTGATACATGCAGCCCTGCATTGCCCTAAACCCTAGATCCTAAACCCACGTGGCCCCATAGGTGCACACCACCGGAATGGATATCCAGCACAAGCGCGACTGTGTGGGCGCTATCACTCTGGGAAAGGACGCTACAGCATTGACGAGCCGCGAACCATAATCCCTAAGCGCAAAACCCTAATTGCCAATCCCTAAACCCTGATCCCTAGCCCCCGCCCCCGAAAGCCTAACCCCTAAACCCGAAACCCGAAACATTGAACCCTGAACCCTGAACCCTAAACCCAACACCGTAATCCCTAATCCCTGATCCTATACTCCGAAACTTGAAATTTTGAACCCTGAAACCCAAACCCGAAACGTTGAACCCTAAACCCTGAACCCAAAACCCAAAGCCCTAAACTCAAAGCGTGAATCCCTAACCATTATCCCCTAAACCCTAACCTTAATCCCCGACCCTAACCATTATAACCCCTAAACCCGAAACCCTGAACCTTAAATCCTGAAAGCACCCTTTAAAGGAAGCAGAAACCCTACCTGTAGCCGAGAAGACCTACCTTTTTAAGGAACTATATATAGAAACCATAATAAGGAACACCAAACAGGTAGGTCTTTTCGGCTACAGGTAGCCTGAAGCCCTGAACCCCTGAAAGGATATGGTCTTCCGAGACTATGCCCAGGGTGCCTATCGGCTCAGAGGCTTTCAGGGGATTGGGACTCCGGGACTCCAGAGGTTTAGGGTTTAGGGTTTAGGCTTTAGGCTTTAGGGTTTAGGGTTTAGGCTTTAGGGTTTAGGGTTTAGGGGTTTAGGCTTTAGGGTTTAGGGTTTAGGGTTTAGGGTTCCTTTCAGGGGTCCCTATAAGGGTTCTATGAGGTTTCTTTTGAGGGTCCGTATAAGGGTTTTGTGAGGATTCAGGGTTCTGGGGTTGGGGCTGTTTTCTACGGCCCAGAGGGTTTAGGGTTTAGGGTTCAGGGTTCTGGGGTTGGGGCTGTTTTGTATGGGTCAGGTCTGCGAATACTTTTTGGCTTGAGGCTCAGAGGGTTTACCTTGGCAAGAACGGTGGAAATGCTTCAAGCGATGTCGAGTCGACACAAGGTCGCATTTCTGCCTTTGACGCGCTGTTGATGATGACGGTGATGATGATGATGATGATGACTACTACAGTTTGTCTTTTCTTGCTAGATAACCGCACAACGACAACGACCATGACGCCGGCGACTACTGCTCTCATGATGCTCATCGCTACGGCTCAGGCCGCCCACCAAGGAACCAAACCCTCAACTGCGCCACAGTTTTCCAGACAAAGTCTGACCGCAGGCATCGGCAAGGGCCAGAAGCTGCGCATCCTCATCATCCCAGAGGTTCGGGAGCTGATAAGCAACTTGGAGCGTGGATGCGGGTCCCAGTTGTCTAGTTTTTTGCTACCAGTAACCTGATCTGCATTACGTCTTTTGAACAGCAATTCTGAGTCGTCGTCCTAGTTTTTGTTACTACTGTTAGGACTACGGTTCAGGAGCTAAGCTGTTCTGTTGAGTTCGTCCTCAGTACGAATACCTCTGCATCAGGTTCTCCATCTTTCCTGCTGCCTTCCGTAGCTAGGATGCGCAGTAGTACCCTTATTCCCTTTTTGTAGTCCTAGATTCCTTATAAAGCTACCCAATACCAAAAAGGGAGCCCGTTTTATTCCCAGGTTACTGGGCATCCTAGGTAAAGTACGAGCTCGAAGCCCTCAAATGGTCCTAAAGCCTACGAGGGGAGACTTAGAAGCCCTGCGCCCCTAAGTCTAAATGTAAGGTAGAAGTCGGGATCGTATTCTCTATTATGCTAATTACATCAGATACCCCACGACTCTATTGAAATCATGAAGCCCCCTACATTACGCAACCCGCCACCCTCCTAGCGACCCATCCCGAAGCTCCTCTACTGAAACCCTGAGCCCTGAACCCTAAAACCCTGAACCCTGAACCCTAAAACCCTGAACCCTGAACCTTAAAACCCTGACACCCTGAACCCTAAACCCTGAGACCCTGACTCCTAAACCCTAAACCCTAAACCAAGGCAAGCAGATCCTGCAAGCCAACTCCGGCAAGCCGGTGTGCACCGAGGAGACCCCTCTGGGGCAGATGTCTTTGTTAATGGTATCATTAGGATTGTGACTTCGGTCATTGCGTATATGTGTGTAGATACATATAGGTATGTAGCTATAAAGTCTGTATACTTGCAAACATACTCACACACACACACGAGTATGTATATGTACATGTGTACGTGTACATGTACATGTGCACGTGCGTGTGCCTTTTTTTGTGCGTGTGCGTGTACGTGTATGTGTATGAGCATGTATATGTCTTGTGTGTATGTGTAGGTAGGTATGTATGCATGTATGTACGTATGTAGGTAGGCTGTTTATATAGACACATGAAAATCTATGGTGCAGTTATCTTGTTTTACGTGTTTTAACTAAGGTTTTTGGCTTTGCGAAGAGTCCTAAGTACTTCGAAGAAGAGTCTTTCATTTGTTTTTGAAGCGGCCTTCTGCCAGACCTCAATGCTGGGTGATGTCTGCGGATGGCTGGTGCTCAACTCGATGCTGTCGGACCGGCTGCAGTTCAACGTCCTGCAGACGCAGAGCCTCACCTACAGTGCCTGCTTTCTGGTCGATGGGTTTAGGGGGAAAGGGTCTCGAATGTTCGGGGTTAGGCGGAGGGCTAGGGCAAAACCCTCCACATCAGATCCAGAAGTTAGGCTTACACCACTCTCCGTGTGGAAACCCTTTCCTTTTGTTTGTCATCCTCGTGCTACAGCAGCAGCTTCTGCTACTGCTACTACTGCTTCTGCTGCTGCTCCTACTCCTGCCGTCCTAGTTACGACTACAGCTTCGAAGCGCTCATCAGAGAACGAGAACTATAATTCCCCAGACGGCGGGGAAACTAACACAAAGGACGACGATGACAACAACTACTGACAATCTACTGCACCTCTCCTGCGCCTGCTGCTGCTTTAACGTCCTTGAAAACTACACCTCAAATTTTACGGTTGACAAGCAAGGAACCTCTCCAACATCTGGCGCAAGAACGCCTGGAACATGATCATGGAGAAGCGCCTCGGTCAAAAGATGCGGAAGTGCCAAAGCAAGGCACCAAAGCCCGGAACCAGAAACGGGTCCGGGTTTATGGTGTAGGGTTCCAAAACACACTCCTCACTTGAATCCTAAACCCATAGAAGCAACCGTAAGCCCTGAACCCCAACGCCTGGGCCCTAAACGCTAGGACGCCCGAAGCCCAACGTCACAACTCCCAGCCCAAGAGCCTGCAGAGTGGAGATCCTCAAGAAGCCCTCAGTTCCTGACCCCTAAACCCTAAACCCTAGTTCCTGAACTTACCAGCAGATACGAAACCCACAGCTCTAAACCCTGCCTGCAACTCAAAAGACCTGGTTTTGGAGGCATGATATAGAAGTTTAGGGTTTAGGGCTTAGGGTTCATGACAGGGAACCTTACGTCTTGTGGGCTAGAGATAAACAAAGCCCTAAACTATCGAGCCCAAAGCGCTTGAACTCGCTCGAAATCGCCCAAATCTGAAGCCTAGATTCCTTGCAGAAAACCCTCAGAGTAGCCTTATCTGGGCTTTGGAGTGCCATACTTTAATACTTTTTTTCTTAAAGAAACCCTTATGAAATAAAAGTTTATACTTTTTTCTCCCTGGTTACTTAAAAGCCCAGTTATAGTACCCTTATAAGACCCCTTATTGGATACGAGAACCCAGAGCCAAGGTACGCCCTCTTACAGCTACCGGAGATCGTGGACTGCATCGAGGCTGGAACTCCGGAAGCCCAGCAAAGGGCACTTTTTTCTTTAGGGTTTAGGGGTTTAGGGTTTAGGGTTTAGGGGTTTAGGGTTTAGGGTTTCACTTTCTCTTTACGGTTCCCCAAAACCCTGCACCCTTCAGTTATGGGGGCAAAGGGTCTTTAGGGACTCTAGGGATTGAGGGCTCCAGGGGTGTCGCTGCTGGGCTTCGCGAGTTCCGGCTCTTGTGGCTGATGTCATAGGAACGCCGAAGCCCTAAAACCACACTCACCCGACCTAAGCCCTTGGCCCGTAAAACCCTAACAGCCCTTAACACCTTCCTTAAAGTCCTTAAACCCCTTAACTCTCCCATGAAAGCCCTGAAATCACGAAAAAAAACCACCCTTAAACGCCCACTCAAAAATCTCTGAAGTTGCGGAGGTCTTCAAGGAGCCCATCGACTTCAAGGTACTGGACAAGGTGGGGGGGGGGGGGCTCTGCGTTTTTGGAGTTCGAGGCTTTTTGGGTTTAGGGTTTTTAGGGGCGTGCAGCGTTTGAAGGGCTTTTTCTGTTGGATAATCTGTGGTTGTCTATGGGGTTGCGGGTTTTTGAGCGGTTCCTTAAACAGTTTTTTTCTTATGTGAAGGTTGAACCTGGGACTTCGACAAGTTTCGGGCACAGGGATCGGGGCCAGGCTAGAAGGCAGAAATCCTTCCGAAGTGTTGTGGTGTGGCAGTGGGGTTGTCCCAAATTCGGGTTGCATTTTTATCTGCCTTAAACCCATAAAAAACCTGCTCTAAGTCGTAAAACTTGTTTTTAATCCTTTTGTGTACGTATATTAGTGTTTTACCTACGTTACGACGTTGGCTCAAGTGAACAAAAAGTCCGTGCGTTCTGCTGCTAACAATAGGTTATCAGCCGTAGCT
>BGNK01001713.1:118170-132343 GCA_003297005.1 Symbiodinium sp. clade A Y106 | reverse complement strand
ACTGCAAAAACCGATGGAGATGCGACAGACACAGGAAAACACCGAAAAAAACGATGCGAAAGGAAGAGCTGAGCATGTTTTTGGACAGTGCAGTGTGCCAAATGCGGGACTTTTTTTGTGGAAAACACCGCAAATACCGATGCGAAAACAAAATCCAATTTTTTTGTCGAGTGACCAAAGTGCCAAAACTCGAGTTTCAGCACATGCCGGCGAAGAAATCGCACCACCCCACGCGGCGGCAGACGCACGTGCTGCCAACAACAACAACAACACCAACAAGTGTAAATGACAGACGTCAAAGAGCAGTGAACAAAACACCACCAGAGCAGGAGACAGACGCAGCCAGCATCTTGTGCGGAAGATGGGATGCGGGACCCAGAAATCAAATCAGCGAAAATTGTGCACGGCACCACAGCAGTCACAGCAGGGCGACATATGCAGCCAGCATCCTGTGTAAATAACAGGACGGGCCCAAAAAAGGACCGAAATAAAACTCCACCCTTAAATTGAAATGGGGCGTCCCCAAGAGTTTACATGGAATTTTCCCAAGAGTTTCCCAAGAGCTTGCTGCCTCAGAAGACGTTGCAAATGCAAAGTTCCCAAGAGCTTGCTGGAAATGAAAACCCCAAAAACTCGATTTCCCCGATAGCTTGCAGCAAAAGCACCTGTAAATGAGACTTCCCCGATAGCTTCCTAGGGGCTTGCTGCAAAAGAAGACCCCCAAAATTGCAATTTCCCCTAGAGCTTGCTGCAAACAAGAAACTCTGGAAATGGAACTTCCCCAATAGCTTGCCGCAAATCAAACTGAAACAAAGCTTGGCCGCACCTTCTAAAAAAACACGTTTGGCCGCACCTTCTAAAAAAACCCTCCGCCCTGAAGCATCTTCCGCATAACTTCCCATGGGTCAACTCTGAAACACAAGCATTTTTCCAAGATTCCTGAAGGGCTGTCTTCTGCAGCTTTGGTTGCCAAGCTTGCCTGTCTATTGTTTGACCCTCAGCTGCATTTTCGTCTGTCTGAGTTTTTTGTGGACGCCTCCATAAACCCGGATCCTTCGAAACAGAAAGACCTCACAGCACAGCTGTCCAGAGATTCCGATAGGTGGAAAGCAGAGGCTGAGGTGGAACAGCCGGAACTCATTTTCCCAACAGAATGCCTTGCATCAGGCCAAGAAAATGCTGTAGGATGTTCCCTGAGCTTCGAAGGTCACAAGCCAATCCATGCATGCCAGTAGATTGTCGTTCCTATGGATTTTACTTTCGGCTCCAGACTTTCACGCCCCAGGCCTTCAACCCGAGGCCCCAAGTCAAGCCCTAACGGTGGACAATCCTCCCTGAAGTCATATTCAGAATAGCGCTGACAATAGCAAAGACAGGATGTACTAATATTAAGAAGTACAAGCGCTGTAAGCCCCAATACCCTGGACTCTCATCCAATGTTGTATAGCACTACGCCGTCTGCCCATGTTCTTGCAGCGCCGGAGACTAGAAAGCCCATATGCTTCGCTCTCACTTAGAAGTTGGAAGCATATACAGCTTCCAAGCCCTCAAGCTCGAAACCCTAAGCTTAAACTGTAGCTCCTTGGACATATTGTATACCCCAAACATTTTAAGTGTCTATAGCACTTGTTCTCTGCGGTTCTGAGGCGATCCATACGCCAGGACACACACCAGGCTTTGGGCTCAGGGTGGCGGTAAGTGGGGTCTAGGGCCTAGGGACATCAGGCTGCAAGGTTTGAGCTTTTTGACGGGTGTGGTGGAGGGTTCGGAGGCTTTGGAACCTGAAAATAGGGAGGGTTCGGCTTGTTGTGCTTTGGCACTAGTAGGACATCAAACGCAGACTGCATACGAGCATTGGCGCTGACAGGCACCTGCGGCAGCAGCACCACTATCGCCACCAAACCCACCCTATAGTTGTCGTTTTCAGCATCTTGCGCCTGCTCCGCATGATCATTTTCGTGTTTTATGCCAGGATAGATAGCATGCAGAGATGCTTTCACAAGTCTTCGGTGACCCGGGTTGGCATCTCTTCGTTAGACATAGGCTCACTGACTGACTGCTTTGTCTTGCTTGGTAAGGCATTCGAGCCGCAGCTATTCATGCCCAATGCCAAAACTAAAACTAACGAAGACTAACAAATTCTATGTCTCACCTGCTCGCGCTGAACTTCTGAGAGATGCGCACCATCCAGACCAAAATTGATGTCTCATCTGCTGGTGTTCGGCCTTTGAGAAATGCGGTCCATCCAGAGCACTTCTCGCACGTGGCCGTGCCCTTCAACACGAATATGGTCGTGCCAGCACTTCTATGCGTGTGTTTTCTTCTTCTGCACGAGCGACGCGTGGAGGCGGGAGCAAAGCCCTTGCTAGCAGATCACAGTCGCAACAGCACGGTGCTCCTGCAGACGACATTTCTTGCATTTTGGCTGGTGCCCTTTCTCATCGACTCCATGTTCATTCCGTTATCACTGGACTTTGCCTTGGCTATGGGAGAGTCTGCAACTGCCAGTGGTGTTTTTCTCGGGACAGCTGCCGCTGGTTCTACTGTCGGGATCATCATAGGGCGGGGCTTCACCAACGAGACAGACTGGAATCAGAGGTATGCTCGAAAGATATTTCTCTACATGTACGGGCTTTCCTTGATGGCCATGCCGGCCATAGCTATAAGCATCCAGGCTTCTGTTGACTGGAGCCCTGATTCCAAAAAGAAGGTCTTTTGGTTCGTGGTTGTGATGAACTTTTGCACCACATGTGTCGGTAGCATTCCAGTAGTTGCCTGGAGCACCATGTGGAACATGGTCACGCCACAGAGTGAGAAGACTTTCTGGATGATGCTGACTCAATCCGCACAAAACGCAGGGTTCATTCTGGGGCCTCTCTACTTGGCCGGCCTCAGTCACTTCGTTCGAAAGGTCCGAGATGTCCATGCCGTATCCCCCATCAGCATGATGAGCTGGGCTTTCATGGGCTCCTTTCTCATCCAATTTGTCGAGCTGGTAGCCTATGCCTTGATCATCCCCACCCACCTGCAACCTGCGGATGATGCAGAAGAGGTCGGACGGTAGCGTTTCGGGTGTATTATATTATGTTTATAGTAAGGAAACCCCAAAAGAGTAGAGGTAATTCTTATAAGGCCCCGATATGAAAGCCTTCCCAAGTGCCCAGACGCCCGGGCTTCGTGAGAGCTCGATGTGAGGTGGAGGTCTTGTCCGAACAGGAGGCTTCAGATGTACATCCGGAGAAGCTGCCCGCAAAAGCTCGCGAGCAGATGGTGTGGGATGTGGTCTTCTACTGCTACTAGGTAGGCCTTTGGGACATTTCATACTTTCTCTTATTGGGCCTAAGAGGATCCTTTTTGCGAAGATTTTTTCAGAGACTATACTTTGCAGGGCCAACAACCGAGGCTACGAGCGAACTTTTTCTACAGGAGCCATCGAAGTCGCCACGATCATGCTTCTGGAGGTTTCTTACGGATGGTCTCCAGAGCTCTCTGGAGTGTCATTCGTTGTGATTGCTGCAGGGAGCTTGCTACTTACTGGAGTGTCTGCCATGGTTCTCTCGAAAAAGCTCATGACAGAGTCCAAGATCTTTCTAATCATGACATGCTTGGGCTTCGCTGGGTCCATTATGCTCTTTGACTTTCACTTCTTTGGTGCTGGCAGCTTGTTGGCTGCTGATGCCTTGGTCTATGGTGGAGCGAGCGTTGCTAACGGCATTGCTGAAGGTTGGGCGTGTCGTGCAGCAACTGCTGGAACAGCATACAACATCGAAACCTTTCGAGCGCACAGTGTAGCTGGCGTGAATGTCAGCCGGTTTCTTGCCCCGATCATTGCACGATTCCTCTTGGAATTCGGGGGCCGCAACCTCTATGCAGCCATGCAGTCGTTCCTGTGCTTCGTGGCGGCAATCACAGTTCATCGGATTGTTTCCTCCGCGACGGCATCTCAGCAGGCCGTCAAAGGACATGCTAGCCCGGACGAGAGTGCAAACTCCGGGGCAGCGAGTGTCACCACTCAAGAATGACTCGACCAGAGGGCGCAACATGCTGAGAAGCCAAACTTCCATTTCTGATCTAATACAGGGACCGAAAAAACTACCGAATACTGTTATAGCTAAGGCCACTATACTAGGCCTCTTACTGTTGCTACATGACGCACGACCCACGACTGCAGGCAACATTACACCGGTGAAATTTGCATACCCCAAAAGCCCTGCGTCCAAAGCTGTTTCTTTTGCCGAGCTGAGTAACCCACAAGAAGCTCAGTTAGCTTGTGTAGCAGGGACATGTAGTGAGGTAGGTTTATCTTTCAACCGTAGCAGAGCATAGCAATCGGCTAATTTCATCGGAAAAATGCTGGTCTTCTAGGATTCTAGGACCACAACCCCAAAACCCTAAACTCTGCCTTGCTAGGGAAGAGTGTGCAAAACCCTAAAACCCTAAACCCTCGAACCCAAAATCTCCCAGGTTCGATTTGCTTGTACCTGCCTGCGTCGGGATGTCTTACTCCACGATCCGAGGCAGCGGGAGCGCGCAGCGAGGGAAAGGATCATGTAAGAATGTAAGGATGATGAATATTGTTGCTGCTGATATTGGTCTAAGAATGACAATCATCGTCTAAGTAATATATAACAATAACATATATGCTGAATATAATTATGTGGCACATATCACTATGTGAGTGCTGACTAAACGGCCAAGCCGATCAACTATAAGGCACTTGACCTCAACCTCATGAAAGAAAGAAACTCTGCGAGGAACGGCCGGTCGATTCAGCAAGGCAGCTCTTGTCTTGGAATCCACCCCAGTCCAGCCGCGGTTCGCATTAACTTTGGCGCGGAATGACGAACGAGAACCTCTACAATCGAATTAGCCCTGAACCTATGGCGAAGCATATTTGTCAAGATGTCCAGCTGATTTGCTTTGGCTGGAGTGGAACCGAGCATTGTTCGTTCTTTGGTCCAGGTGCAGTGAGGGTCACAGAGCTTGAAGACAGGTGCCCAAGTGTTTCTTTAAGGAGCCCCTAAAACCCTATTCTAGTTTCTAAGGCCTCTACATTAAACCTCCAAAATACCCCTTATGGTAACCCTTGTAGGACCCTTTTTGAGAACTTGCACATGAGCTGGTTTTGTGAGGGGCCGGCCTCTGAGAAAGAGATCAGAGTTCCGACCAGCGGCGGGCTTCTCATCAGCCGTGGACTGAGATTTCAGGGAAGAGAGAATCATTTGTCGGCTTTGGGAAGTTGCCTATAGTCTCCATTGTAGTTCCTTGTTGGGGTTACCTTATAGGGTCCTAATTTTGTATTTGGTTAAACCAAAAAAGGAACTACAATGGAGACTATAGGTGAGCTCAAATCTAGCTGTGAATCCCTGGCACTTAACCTTTCCGGGCACCTCGGGCCGGTTTCTTGCAGGCTCGGGGGGTGATCTTCGATTCTATTAAAGATGCTTGGGACCGGGCTCAAGGCGCCCAGTGCCCCATTCCTTGCTTGTAAATCTAGGTGACCTGTCCCTCTGATTCTCTGTTTGGGGGTTCGCCTGCTCTTTGTCTGTCTATCTGCACGTACGCACATAGTACGTAGGTCTGTCTGTCTGTCTGGTTTGTCTGTATGTACTTGTCTGGGACGGACGCATGGCTGGATGGACGGATGCATCTGTTGATGTAGGTTTGGGCTATATCAGCGAGAAAATTCCTGGCAAGCCGAGGTGGAGACACTCTTTTCGTGCTCGCCCCAGAAATTCGGCCCATGTTCATACCTTGGTGCTGAGGGGTGCAGGGTTTATGTTGGGTGTCCTCGTATGGCGTCCGCACAGGTTGATCGCGACGGATTCTATGCCACCAGGATACTGCTGGTGGACAGAACCCCACAGTCCTTTCAGTTTGTGAATCTATGTACATTGCCAGGTATATTTATTCCTCAGGAGACTGCAGGGTTCTGTCCATCAGCCCATTGGGTCCACCCTTGGATACCCGAAGTGGGGCCTCGCCTCTCCAATGGGCTTAATTCAACTTCCATTGCTCCTGAAGCTTTGCAGAGCCTGCGTGCAACAATCGGGCCTGTCCTGTGCTGCTACGAAAAGCCACACCCTAAAGCCTACAACCCACCTAGAACCTAAACCCTATATAAACCCTCCAAGATCAATCCTACACCCTATGCAAAGCCTCCCACAGTACATGACCATCGTCCTGAGTCATAAAACTCAGGTCGGCGGCGCTGGCCGTACCGACCTCATGGAGTCGAACCATCATCACATGCTGCTTGCATCAAGCTAGGGGTCTCTTGCATCAGCTTACAATATCATATTATTGTGATATACCAAAACATACTATAACATAGTAGCATAAGTTTTTGAGATTCTTGATCTGTCAGTTGCTGTTGAGATCGATGCGCACGCTTATCGAGGAAGGCGCGCTGTCCCAGTCAGGTTGTTCGAAGCTTTCTAGATCGTGTGGCATGTTGACTGGCATCTCGGAGCTAGAATGCCAGACTTCGAGCATGCACTGTGGGGGGCAGGATGCATTGTGTTGCTGCTGAGGCTGCAGTCGCTCGAGCGCCTGTGCAAGCTTCCTTCGGACACGGTTGTCTTGCCCGGCCACAACTATGTCCGCTTCTCAAGCTCTCAAGTGTTTACAGTTTACACTGTCTTCAGCAGGGCCGTCTGTCGACATGCACTGGTTTATGCTGGTTTGTTGGAGGATGGTAGCGGGTCGATATGTTCCCTCCTATGTTATTGTTTATTTCTAATCGCCCACGGTCTGGGTTCCTTTTCTTGTTGGCTTCGCACATCGGATTGCAAAGCTGCATCCGAGATTCTGAAGGATCTGCATGTATCGTTCTGGAACCCGGATAGGGAAGGAATCCGTTCTTTCGAAGACGAGCGGCTCGGTCCTCAAAATCGCCTCAATGTCTCTCCCCACATTGAAAAGCCTCTTTGACAGAGTGCGCTGCCGGCTTCATCTTGAGCCTGAATCAGAAGTGTTTCCTGTACTATAGGGGCCTTAATAATTACCTATATTATTTTGGGGGTTTCTTATCGTAATTATAGTATGTTCTGCAAGTCTACGTATGCTAGCCCCAAAGAGCCGATAGGAGCGTGTCCATCGCCATGCGCCACCGTCGTCATGCCTGGGCAGCCTTGGCAGTCGCAGCCCTGTTTGGCTGGCCCTTTGAAGGCGCTGGCTTTGCTGCTCCTGCTGAGCGCACCCTGGCGGAGAAGTAACCTAAGCTAACTATACTAGCCTGAATACGAAGGGTCTTTGTTTGCTCCGCATGTCTTCCTATGCATGTTGGTTCGTGGTCATATATATATATATGTATATATGTTTTATATACTATATATATATATATATATATATATATCGGGGCTCGAGACTCCTGGCTCATTCATCGGCTAGTGACACCATGGGAGGGCTCAGCGCTTAGGTTTAGACTCAGATGCCTTCGCCAAGCCTTTCGTAAATCTTGAAATCTGAGGTGCTTCGTTTCCGTGTGTTAATGTGAAGTGCTGGAGGCTCCAACTCTACCATGGTGTGTGCTTCTGCCGTATTCATGTCAGCAGCACATCAGTATGTCATTCCTGTTCATGTTTCGAAAAGCACGACTCAAGGATCGCCCTTGGATCCACCTCCCAGTCCGAAGCAATGTACTGTACTGTGCTGTGCAATGTAGTAAGGTAACGTAGTGTATCGTAATGTCATGCACTGTAGTGATGTGCGTATGTGAGCATCTATGTATATATGTCTGTATGTATCTCATTATGTATGTATGCATGCATGTATGGAAATGTATGTATGGACGGATGCATGCATATATGTATGCATGTGTGTGTGTGTATGCGTATATGTGGGTATGCTGATGCTGGCATATATGTAGAGATAACGGGTATATATATATATATATACACATACACACACACATATATATATATGTATACATGTATATTTATATATGTATATATACATACATACAGACCCAGCTATACATGCATACATACTCATATATGTATATATATTTACACATGTATGTATGCATGTATGTATGTAGGTGTATATGCATTGTGCGCAGTATGCATGTAACAGATATACACACTCTTATATATGCATACATATATATATATATATTACATCTGCATCTACATATGCATATACATAGAACATATGCATGTACATATACATAAACAGAAACATATGTTTATACATACATACATGCATACATATACACATATATACACACGTATACATGCCCTCGCATTTCTCTCAAGACATGTATATATGTATATACTTACATATATATATATAATGCCAACATTTTATGTGACAAGGAACGACATCCACCGATCAACTCCGTCAGCTCCAGCGACTGAACCGCCTGGCCGAGAATGGCAAGGCCGTGCCCACCTTCCTAGGTATGATGTGGCAGGCCTTTGTGGTTAGAAAAGGGTTTTGGGGCATACCAACATATTGCTGAACATGATAGGAACTATCAGGGGGTACTGTTCCTGATTATGCAGAGCTCTATATCAGTTTTTAGGGGCTGTTGCCGAGAAGCGTGAGACAATTCTGGGTGATGGTACGTACTAGTACGTACTGTACAGATGGTTCTTCTGCTGTTGTGGCTGCTTTTCAATAGTGTTGTCATGCTTTCCTTTGAAGGGAGGTTTCCAGCTTGACGTGGATGTCAAATCTGGGACCACGCTGCAGCGGATTCTGCTGCACTTTCATTCAGATCGAACCTGTGTCTGGAAAAGCCAAAATTGTTCAGAGGCCATGTGGCCCAAGCCCAGAGGAGCCCTCAACACTGCCATACTTCTCAGGCTCGACAGCGTAAGGATCTAAATGAACCTCATAAGCCCACGCGCACAGGTGGAGGAGTCAACAGAGTTGCTTGAAGGAGAATGCCTCTTCGGATGCTGACGGGACGCATGTGTAGGCTTCGGGCTGTACGCTTGCAGGGTGGTGAAGGCTTAGGCTGGTTTAGTGCAGATTGTGATGTTCTGCTTTGTGGTTTTGCAAATCTGGGCAGAGCAACTCCGAAGCATGTTATCGAAATTTGTGGCTCCACCTTTCTCGTGTGCGACTGACATGACTGGGAGCACAGTCCCGACCACAGCCAATAGCTGCTTAGCCTCCGCAGACCCCAAAACGATGTGGAGTAGGCTATATCATGAGATGAGTTTGGGGTTAGCAGCTTTAAGCTGCCCAAGCAATGTAACTAACATAGTGCACACTGTGCATGCATCCGCATCCTTACGCGGACGAATACTCCGCATTCAAACCTCGTATTGCCTGAATCTGAGTGCAGAAACCCTACAACCCAGTTTAGGGTCCAGGGTATTGGGCTCAGAGTATCAGATTTGAAATCCTGCCCACCTCAACCACTCTGACCTCCCGAAACAAGAAACCAACGCAGCAGAAGTTGGCCTTGCAGCAAAGCACCAAACAAACTCGCGGTGCTTCCAGAGGCCGGGCTTCTCTATCCCAAAAAGTGTAGGTTCAGTACAGGGTACTTACACTAAAGAGACATTAGAAGATGGCCCAGAATTTTGAATGACAAAATTGCTTAAAATTTTACTACAACCAAAAGAGGTGTAGTAGTAATGGTAGTCAGAAGAGTGCGCGAGCAGCTGATCATTAATAGCTATGTATGGTGGTACGGCCGTGAGCTAAAGCAAGTTCAAGTTTGCTGCAGTACTGGATGAGCCCCAATCAACCTCGGCCTGTTGCTTTTTCCGGGCGCAGTGCTCCGAAACTTGGGTAATGTAGAAACCTGATCAAGAAACCCTGGGCCTATAACCCCCAATATAGTAGGATTCATATACGGAACCCTAATAAAGACGCAAGGGTTTCTTAATCAGGTTCCTACATTACAGGTGTGAAGTCGAAACAACTTCCAGGCTGAGTGATGGTTTTTGACTAGGTCTGTCGATCCCTTGTATGGCAGTATATCATAGGGACCCTTAGAGGGGTACGGGGGAGCCTTAATACCTATAATATGGACTTAATCAGGCCTGTTTAAGGAAGTATAGTGCCCTACACCCCCCCCCCCTCCCCCTAAGGGTCCCTATGAGTATGGCAGCACGAGCCCGAACAGGGTACGCTTTGTCAACAGCCCACCCCCTCAAGAAGAGAACCCTAAACCCTAAAACAGCTCTACTGCTATTTCTGACCAAGCCCTGCAATGCAGCATAAAACCCGGTTTCAGGGGTTAGGGTTTAGGGTTTAGGGGTTGAGGGTTTTGGGCACAGCCTTGCAGGACTCCTCCAGGATCAGCTGACTATCGCCAGCCCACGGGTGATCTACAACACAGGGATCAAGGCTCGCAAGTGGGGGCTGTTACTGATTTCGTGTTCCCGCTTCACGTGTGTTGTAGTGACGTAAAGGACAGTGACAGTATCTTTCATGAACCCTACTTATCTTGCAACAAAGCTATAGAACAAGACCCAAGCGAAGCAGGATTTTGGGTGCAGGCAACATGGGACGGTTCGCAGTGCCAATACATTTTGCGACACTACCATAGGCTGTGGGAGGTTGCCGTCAGCGTCGGATAACTTTTGGGTAGCTGGATGAAACTGGAAGAAGATTTCGTGCGCCACTATCGCAAGGTCTTTTTGATTGTAGCCGGGACCAGCATCTCATCGAAGTCCATCGCCCCTAAATGCCTTCCTGGCAAGTCCTGGCGGCTATTGCAGTGGAAAGCTCATGATTTGTCTTCTGTGTTTGTGCAACTTGTTGCAGCCTTGCAGTGCTCGACATGCCAGCTTTCGAGATCTTGCGAAGTTGCTATCCGATCGTGTTCAGGGGCCGGCAGGTTCTCGGCCTGCTGGTTGCAGTAGATTTCAATCCCGAGCCTTTTGACATATGTATGCAAAACATATTGAAACTGTAGCATAACATAAACATACGATAATATAACATAGCACAGTAGAATATACTAAATTATAATGTAGTGTAACATGTTGGGCTGCAAGATAGTGTAATATAGCATGACATGTTATGACATGATGATGTTTTCAAGCATGGTAGAATATCATAATATTTCTTTATAGATTGTGCGAATGCCCTAACCCAACCTAACAGATCAAAACATTTTGTCGTATAAGACACTATACTGCAACACAAAAATACAACACAATTTCCTCGAAAATCAGATGGTACAATTAGCATGGCATACAACAATACAACATAATATGACTGAGTGTAATGTAATATAACATATCAAAATATGTTAAAATGATGTAATGTACTGCTATATAATGTAATGTTATGTAACGTAATGTAGTGTAATGTAATACAGAGGTGTCTCCGCGTTTGGGATGTTGTAGACGCTAGTTAGTTCGAGCACCAGCTTGGTGCCGCATGCCTCGGCAAATGCTAGTCCACGCTGCCCAGCCGATGTAACCTTTGAAGACTTGTAGCTTCAGAGTGCTGCACACACCGCAGAACCCCGCGTGAACCCTTGTAATTAACCTTCAAAGTGCTTTCAGCGCCTCAACAACTTCAATAACCACCCTGGCGCACATCCCATCATCTCTGAACTGATCTCTGAACCCCAAAGGCGTCAACACACTTGAGGCCCTGAATGCCCGCGCTGTGTCCCAACACAACCACATGCTCGAGCCCGAAGCCAAATCGGTATAAGGTTGAGGCTTTGGGGTTTATTGGCTCCGGTAGTTAAGAAATCGTCCCGAAAGAGCACGGGAAGACAAGGAAATGTCAGTGCAATTGAGCAACGAACGCCTGTCTAACCACCCTGTATCCAACGAATCTGTTTTCTTGATCATCTCTCCAAGCCAGGAGCCTGAAGATCAAGCCAAAGGGGTAATTTAGATGTATTTAGGGTTCAGGGGTAAGCCTTTTTTTTTTCTCAGGCCTGCGCAAAGGCAGGCAACCTTGAAGAAGCAGAGCGCCTGTGGCAGTCTATGTGCGAAGCACGGATTCATCCGAACTCGTTGCTGGACTGACATGGAAGAAACCTAACAATGCCGAGGTCTATGACATAAGGTGTTTGTGCTTTACTTACTCGTTTTTCCGTTCCCCACTCCATCATGCAGGCTGCTTTCAATCGAATGAACCTCGATCTGCCAGTGCCCGGTATGATGCTGCGGGCAAAGCAAGACTAGGAAACACAATAGTAATACTAGACTCTAGACTGGCTACAGTCTGGCAAACTTCAACGAGCTTGACACAAGCTTCACCAGAGGAGTGCCCGCATTCAGAAGGTTTGCACATCGACAATCCATGACTTCGTGCCACTTGCTGCTAGTTGATGCTGCAGAATGGCAGGATTTCAGGGAGTGAGAAAGCCATCTCCTGACGACGTAGGGTTCAGGGCCAGTTTCGGGTTTACGGAGCCTTGAGAACGTCCGCTGGAGAGGCTTCACCCAGAGCCTCCTGAACCCTAAACCCTGAATCCTTAGTCTCAAGGAAAAGCTTCGGGAAGATGATGGACGCCGCTGCCAGACTTGGGAACCGTGAGGCAGCAGAGCAGCTTTGTCTGCACAGATACTAGTAACAACAATTACAACGAACATGCCACTAGTAGTTGATTGATGCTGCTACCACTACTACGACTACTACTACTACTACTTCTACTTCTACTACTACTACTACTACTACTACTACTACTACTACTGCTCTACAGCTACAGCTACAGCTGCAGCTACTGCTACTGCTACTGCTACTGCGACGACGACGACGACTACTACTACTACTACTACTACTATAGCAGCAGCAGTAGTAGTAGCAGCAGCGGCAGGACAAGTAGTCGTCGTAGTGGTAGTAGCAGTAGCCGTAGCAGTCACAGTAGTAGTAGTACTAGTAGTAGTAGTCGTAGTAGGAGTACTTGTAGTAGGAGAAGTAGTAGTAGTCGTCGTCGTCGTAGTGGTAGTGGTAGTGGTAGTGGTAGTGGTAGTGGCAGTGGCAGTGGCAGTGGCAGTGGCAGTGGCAGTGGCAGTGGCAGTGGCAGTGGCAGTGGCAGTGGCAGTGGNGTGGCAGTGGCAGTGGCAGTGGTAGGGGTAGGGTTAGTCGTCGTCGTCGTAGTCGTAGTCGTAGCAGCTGTTGTTGTTGCAGTACTTGCAGGGGGAGGAGATGTAGCATTGCCGTTAGCATGTATGCTAATGCTGTTAATGGAGTTCATGGTTCTAATTTTTGCGCCCTCGAGCAAGCTCGTTGTCGTCACAGACAGAAGCACCTTCGCGACAGCCACAACTCCACACAGCAACGACTGTAGCTTACAGCGCGACGTCAACGATCAGAACATCACAGCGGCCTGGGCATCAGCAACAGCAGAAGCAACAATGACATTGTGTACAACCTCCGCATGCGCAAGCTGCAGCAACATCAGTGTTGGGGGAGAGGGGGGGGGCAGGCCTCCGACATAGTGTCTCATGTATGATGGTGGTGGTACTCGTCGTAACCATGGTGTCGGTAGCACGTGAGTGACTAGAATCGACTAGAAACATTTTGCTTCTGCCCGCCCAAGCACCACACCCTAAGCTCTGCACCCTAAACTCATAATCCGATAACCGCATAAACCCTGAACCCCGAGTGCACAACCCCCTAACCCAGAACCCTGAACCTGAAGCCTCAAAGCACATCCAAGGCATTGGTACGCGCGGATGAAGGAATTCGGGGACTCCCCGGCTCCCTGCCTGGTTTTGGGGGGTCTTGGGGTTCGTTTAAGTTCAAGAGATCTAAAGGGATTAAGGTTCGTTTAACGGATTAAAAGGGCTACCGCGGGGTACTAGAGGGGTTTATGGGTTTGGCGGCTTGTGGGTTTCGGGGTCGAGGGTTGACTCGTTTAGGGTTTGTTTGGTTTTGTGGGGTCATACCTTAAAGTCAGGAATACATGGTACACGGCTTATGGGCTTAAGTTTGATGGGTTTGGGCCGGTTTGGGTTGGATGGGTTTAACGGTTTAGGGTCTTGGACAAAATGCATGTTTTCGTTTGCTGTTGCTGATGTTTCGTCGTTGCGTTCCGCACACGAGACGCTGGCAAGCGAGAAAGCGACTTCCGCCTAGCAACAGCAAATTGAAAGCAAATCGCCCCCTAACCGCAGGAACAACAAAACGCAACACCCCCCCCCCTTCCGGGGAACAACAAACAGCAAAACCACATCCACACACACACACAGACACACGGCCACGCCCACGCCCACGCCCACGCCCACCCCCACCC
>BGNK01001713.1:101754-113064 GCA_003297005.1 Symbiodinium sp. clade A Y106 | reverse complement strand
TTTGCTGTTAGACAAGGGTTCCAGGAGGGCCTTGGGTGATAGGCAGTCCTGATTTAAAAGGCGGGGGGGGGCGGTGGGGACGCGGTGTGTCATTTGGGTAGAGAGGCTTTGCTGTTAAACAGTGTTTGTTGTTGGAGAGGCTTTACTGTTAGACAGTCTTTGTTGTTTGCCATCGTCGACATGCATGCAACACAGCAACAAAACTCCACAACTTCAAAGCAAAAATCAGACGTAATACACACACAATAATAATACCAAGACCACTCAAAACCAGCCCAAAACTCGAGAAATAGCAGCGTCCAACAAAAACACCGAACAATCCAAGATTGCGAAACGCCAAAAACAGTGTCATATAAAAAAAACGCGATCTTTCCGAGGTCCACCCAAAACCAAGCCAATACTCGAGAAATAACAACGTTCAGCAACACAACAGTTGCTAACACAAAAAAACACGAAAAAGGGCGTACCCCCCTCCGACAAGTAAAAACAGCTCAAAACTCGAGAAATAACACACTCAGACGAAGAAAACACTGGCGTCACCAACCAACCCTGCGCCTACTACTACTACTACTANAAGGGCGTACCCCCCTCCGACAAGTAAAAACAGCTCAAAACTCGAGAAATAACACACTCAGACGAAGAAAACACTGGCGTCACCAACCAACCCTGCGCCTACTACTACTACTACTACTAGTTCCATTACTACTCTGCTCCTGCTCCTGCTACTGGTACTGCTGTTGCTACTATTATTATTGCTACTACTACTGCTACTGCTACTACCACCACTCCTACCAGTGCTCTCCTCCTGTCGGCGAGCCAGGTACTCCAGTAACTGCTTGCATCAGACGCAGCATCACTTTTCAGGAGATGGTCTCAACCGGCACGCAGCCGGAGCAAAAACACTTCAACAGTGACTTGTTCTTTGAGACTGAATAGCACGTATGCCCGGTGATTTTCAAGGCCCTGACGAATCTGGCTCCTGGCAGCTATCGCTTCCTAGCTATTGCGTTGAGGATGCAGGAATCTGCAGCTAGCTTGACCCCTAAGCTCCAAAATGCTCCAAGAACGGGCAATGCCGCACCCGGCAGCGCCTAGCCGTGAGGGCTGCCGCCCTCTTCATGTGTATATATATATATATATATATCTGTGTGTGTGTCTTTATATATATATATATGTGTGGTTGTATATATATATATACACATAAAACACATACGAACACATGTGTGTCCACTTGTCGTTTCTTGGCAGAACCATGTCTGTCTACCGATAGCCATATACGCATACATACACAATCCGACACATGCAGAAATATAGACACTTACATGCACATACCTGTACACAAACATATATACATACATATCTACATGCATGTGTAAGCTACATACTTACATACTCACTTACTTACATGCATAAACACACACGTGTATAAGCATGTGTAACACGCACATGTACTTGCACACGTTCACACTACATCTACATACGCATACACGTATGTGCACATACACACGTATACATACATACATACATACATATATTTATGTATGTATATATATATATATATATAATGTGTTTACATATATATATATATATATATATATATATATACACATGTATGTAAACATGTATGTCCGTTCGTATGTATGTACCTATGTACCTATGTATGCATATATAAATAAATAAATAAATATATATATATATACGAACTTGCGCGTGCATTTACACACATATGCGCACATACATGCGCACATGCATGCAGGCATACATACATGCGTACTTGCTTTCTTACTTGTCAGAGCTTTGGTTTGGATCACGTTTTGTGATGTGAACAGGTCAAGGTCCAAGGTCGTCATACCGGCTGAGCTGAGCGGCTACAGGCTGTTGATCGAACTTCTAAGGCATGGTTGAGACAGGAGCACGGGCAGGCAACTACTCCTTTGCACAGGCTCACTTTGCTTTTGGCGCAATGGCAGCATGTAGGGTGTACAACTGTCATTTGGTCCTGAGCTCGACAGATGCTTAATGGAGCCGCTTCAGTTAGATGCCCTTCCTGTTGACAGGCCTGGTTTCAAAAGGCAAAAGACTGGGCTTTTGACTTGGATCCATCGCTGTTGGTCAATGCTGCGGGCAAGAGCTTAGAGACGGAAACGGCCGAGAAGCTTTTCGTCGAGCTGGCTTCGCCAGGCCTGCCGGAGTACAAGTACGTGCTCGATGCTTTTGCACGCCATGGAAACTGGACACGGGCTAGATATTGGTATGACCAGGCTATGCAAGCGGGGATACCAGTGAATCTTGACAAAGAGATTTTGCTGACCATGATGTTTGCGGCAGCACGCAGTGGCAACACCGTAGCAGCCGAGCAGCAGATGCAAGAAGCCAGGGCGGCCGGGATGGAAGACCACGGAGGCATGTATACGGCGCTGATAACCGCTGCTGCCCAATCGCAGGATTATGAGTTGGCAGAGAAGTGGCTGCAAGAAGCACGGAAAGCTGGGTTAACTCAGCCTGAGCAGTACAACTCTGCGATACATGCAGCTAGTCGGTGTGGACAGCTAGACTCTGCGGAGCATGTTGCCGCACTGGCAGAGCTAGATGGTGTGGCACTCAGTAGCTACAGCTTCTCTGGATTGATTGT
This sequence comes from Symbiodinium sp. clade A Y106, assembly GCA_003297005.1. Lineage (NCBI taxonomy): Eukaryota > Dinophyceae > Suessiales > Symbiodiniaceae > Symbiodinium > Symbiodinium sp. clade A. The sequence continues at coordinate 110,432 of BGNK01001713.1, read as the reverse complement.
GGCAGCTGGCAGTACCAACAACATGGCCGCCGCAGAACGCTGGTTCCAGCGTGCTATAGATAGTGGTGGACTGAGCACTGCGCTTATCAACGCCGCCGTCCACCAAGCAGCGAGGTATAACAATCTGACCGCTGCTGAAGGATTTTTCCGCCACTTTGAGACGTCCACTCTGGAACCCGATGCTTGTAGCTTTCTAGGAATAATAAGAGCAGCTTCCCATGCTGGAAACCTGGCCGCAGCAGAGCATAGGATGGAGGAGGCACTCGCGGCTGGGCATACGCAACTCCCAAATCTGCACTTAGGCCCAGCTGGGAGCAAACTTTTAGACTTCGTGTGTGTGATTGAGACGAACAGGTAAGTGATGTTTGCTGCTTGCAGAGAAGAAGCCTGAGGTATAGCTCTGTCATCAACTGTGCAGAGAGCACAGGTGATCATGCATCAGCTGAGAGATGGTTTCGGCGGGCCACAAATTCTGGCATCATACCAGACATGTCATTTTTCAACAAGGTGCTTGACATCCTAAACCCATAAATGCATAAACGCATAACCCAGATATGCCGTGACCCGACTGAGAGTGTAGAGAACCGACGCAACAAGTACCATTGCAGGTTCTTGCAAATCTGGCCAGGCGCCGAGACTGGGGAGCAGTCCAACGTTGGCTGCAAGTTGCTAGGCAACGTGGTGCAGTGCTGAACAGAATGACCTATACTACGCTACTTAGTAGATGAATGAGTGCACTTTACACGTTTTGGGATAATATTATCCCCCTATGTACAACTGAAAATTTTATTTATAGTTTCGTGGGCTTATGAACTGAGCAACTAAGGTTAATCAGCGCCGTTTCCAAGAGGGGGCAGGGGCTTTGGAAGTATCAGCAGCAACAGGCGGAGGCGAATCTACTGGAAGCTACAAGATTGCTCAACGAAGCCCTGGCTGGTGGCATAACCGTAGACATTGTACTGATGAACAGTGTACTTGCAGCAGCTGCACAGGCTGGAAGGCTGAAAGAAGCAGAGGGTGTCTACCAGACTGCCCTCGAGGAAGGACTTTCTCCCACGGCCGTCACTTTCAACACCCTCATCAACGCGGCCTTGAGGGCAGAAGACTTACAGAAAGCTGAGGATTGGCTGCAGCGAAGTAAAGACTTTGGATTCCGGCCCACTGCTCAGACTTTTACACCCTTTCTGGCCTATGCCGGAAGGATGCAAGATGTCACACTTTCCGACACATGGCTTGATCGTATGCTCGCGGAGGGTGTGAAACCGGACCTCATCACATACAGCACCCTCATATCTGGTGCATCGAAGGCCGGCAACCCGCAGGATGCAGAGGTTTGGCTACAGCGCGCAATAGATGCCGGCATGAGACCAAACAAGGTATGCTATGCTAGTGTCATGGATTCTTATGCACGAAAAGGAGATGCAAGTCAATGCTTGGCTCGGTTTTCAGACATGGAGCTGGCTGGCGTAAACGGTGGCATAATGGAGCTGAATGTCGCTCTGAAGGCGTGCGCCTCTGCCGTACCTCCAGATGAAGACCGTGCAGCGCTAATTCTGGAGATGATATCTGAACGCCGCCTGCATCCTGACTCGACGACGGCAACTCGGTAAAGTTACCTTTGCTTATATCATGAAACACCCGCGCTAGCTGTTGCACAAGCTAGCCTGCACTCCTCTGTGTCTTGCAGATAACATGCCTTCACAAGCCCACTCGTCGCAATTTGCCTGCTAGGGTTGGATGCCTGCATGTCATCAATTTGTGAGATGATCAGACTCAGGTGCAACACTTGTCGAAGGTGCTGGGCGGCCATGAAGCAGCACAAAGTGCAGCTAGCGCAGTTGGCTTGAATTTGCAGGCCACCCTCAACTGGGCGCTTCGGGGTTAGCGTTTCGGGATGTGTAAGGTGTTAGTCACTGTTAATCGGGATAACGTTCATAAGCTAGTTGGGATCGACACGGTACATGTATTGTGAATCGGTCTTGAAGTGAGTGGTGGTGAGGCCGTGCTTGATGCCTGGATCTTCTGTTTAGCTTCGCTGGTATTATGCAACGCTGTAAAGGACTGAAGGTTGTGCTACGAATACTACTACTTCTTCTGCTACTACTACTACTCCTACAACTACTACTGCTACCACCACTACTACTACTACTACTACTATTACTACCACTACCACTACCACTACCACTACCACTACCACTACTACTACCACTACTACTACCACTACTACTACTATTACTACTACTACTGCTACTAGTACTAGTACTACTACCACTACTCCTGCTGCTGCTTCTGCTGCTGCTGCTGTGATTTCTACCACTACTTTAAATTACAAGAATGAGAGCAACAATACCATGTTGTGCTATCTTCAGCCGGCCCCACCCAAAACAAATTCTTACGTGCTGAATATGTGACCCTTGTCCCCGTAGAGTGGTGAATAAGTATGGCCTGAGTTCGAGTGGGTGCTAGGTGGTTAACTGAATAGAAGGGTTTTGGAGGGTCAAGGGTGTGTTCAAGGGTTTAACAGGGCTTTCGGGTCGGGGTTTGGGGTTTAGGATTGCTTTAGGGCTCTAGAGGTGCCATAGGTGGTGTCACGGATCTGGGGTTTAGGGTTAGGGTTCCTTTGAGGGTATTGTAGAAGGGTACTCTATAGGATGTTAAGGTTTGACTTTTCGGAGTTCCGTTACAGATTTTGTAGGGGTACTCTATCGGGTTTCAAGCTCGGGGGTTTAGGGTTTCATTATGGAGGCTTGCGGCTTGAGAATTCGGGGATGTTGGCCGATCCTCTCCTAAATCAAGATGAACGATTGAGCACTAGCGAAAGAATAAACAGACCAACAAAATCCGCCGGGCCAAGAAAACGCCATGTTGAGGGTGGTCCCAACAGGTGCACCAAAGAATGATAAACAATGAATAAGCTCCCGAAAAATGCATTTAAGTTACCGAATACACACAACGCAACATCAGCAATAGCAATATTGGCAGTAACAAACCTACTCATAACATCAAGATTAGTGATGTGAATGCGAATAGTACTTCTACCGTTCCCATACCTGCTATTACGTAGCTTTTCTACCACTATCTACTGCCGCTACTACTACTACTACTGCTACTGCTACTGCTACTACTACTACTACTACTACCACCACCCCACCACCACGCTACGACCACTACTACTACGACTACTACTACGACTCCTACTACTACTTCTACTACTACTGCTTTTACAGCAACTACAACAACAACAACTACTACTACTACTACTACTTCATCTGCTACTACGACTACTACTACTACTACAGCGACTACTACTACTACTACTACTACTACTAGTACTACTACTACTACTCCTACTGCTACTGCTACTGCTACGGCTCATGCTGCTGCAACTACTGCTACTACTACTACTTCTACTGCGACTACGACTACGACGACGACTACTACTACTACTAAGCCTAAAGCTCCTTTTCATGCCAAAGCTCTTGTGCAAGTTGACGAGGCAGCAGGAAGCCGCAACAGCGCTGGCAGCATGGCAAGGGGAACGCATACCTGCGTCTGTACTAGAGCAAGATGCCAGTACCGTACACACATGTTGGCTCATAGTCACGTACATGTTTCTGCAGCAGCGTCGGTGTCAGTAGTGGTGCACGCCCACACATAGTCATGTGGCTTGCAGATCAATGCTATGCTGTAGTCTTCCCTCTACAGTTGATTCACTGCAGAAATCTGCGCTTTTAGTAGAAGTGGAATAAGTTGCAGATTTGCCACGTACAAAATGAGAAATGTGATATAGAAGTTGGATCGAGTAAGAGAAGGCAGGTCGATAGAGAGTTTATCTTTTTCGCTTTCTCTCGCTTCTTCTCTCTCTTTCGCTACCTGTCCCTCTCTCCCCCTGCGTATGTACATATACATATATATGCTACCCCCACCCTCACGCGCCCACCGTCCCGTCTGCTTTCGGGAAAAACCACACCACAGCCCTGATTCAAACGCGTGAGCATTGTGCAGGGTATGGCGGGGTTTCTGAAGATTCACGGCGCAGCTCACACCCCTCTCCCATGACACGCTGAATTTTGCACATTAGAGCTATATTTGACCCCTGTAATATGTAGTTTCTAGCGTGTCTTTCGGAAGGGGGGGATATAGTACTCATATCACAACCAACGTGCTTTAGCATTACCATTCACCTTGACATCCTCAGTGCCTGTCTTATCGAGTGCCTGACTTCCATATGTTTATGCCAAAGATGTGACGCGAATGTCGATGAGGCCTAGTGTCGTTTATGTTGTTGTCGTTACTACTGTCACTCTAGCTAGTGTGGCCAGGCTATGCCTGTTTTCCACGAGGTGGACGCAGGCATGATAGTCAATACCAAATGCTGGAAATGCTGAGAGCCCATGCCACATATGAATGGTTGCTATCATATTCGTGGAAAGGGCACTGCCGTGGCCTCGGAACATAAACATGCGTAAATCAAAACCAGTCACATATGCATGCTTGTTGCTATCACTATTCGTGGAAAGGGGACTGTCGCGGCGCGGGAACACAAACGTGATTGCATCAGAACATGCTCTTTTCGCCATGTATTTCCTTCGAACACCAATTAATTCGTGTGTGGCGGTGACCTTGCGGCCTAGTGAGTCTAATATTTGTACAGAATAAGAGCCGAACACACCGTCAATGACGATGATGTTGGCGCCCATCATCTGTATTTGTAAGTTCTACACTTAGACTTAGGTATAGTGCATTAAAATAGAATGCCATGTTTTCTGAAAGCTTGTCTTATTACTCTTTCGAGATGTGGTATCATGGCAAATACAAAAACATACTCTTATGCAAAGCCAAGACTGTAGACCAAGCAGGTGGTAGGCACATGCCAATCGAGGTGGCAACATCAAGCAAACTATCGTATCCTATAGATAGCAGGTGTACATGTGACGGTTTTGTTCGTCATGTTTCAATAGCAAGTAGTTACTTGCTGCTTATGTACCCTTAATTACTACTTGGACGATCTCGGTTTAATTTACCTTATATTTGTTTTGTTCGGGTTATGTGACTAACTTTACACTAATAACATCTAACGAAGGCTTGTTTGGCATTTAGTACTGGCATACAAGGTCTGTAGGTATAAAACTGGTATCATAGGTCATAAGTTAAAGCGTAGCTAACTATTGTTTAAGCCTTCGTTTGATGCAGAGTTACTTAGTTGATGTTCAAATACGGGCATGTACCTATGTCTACTGACCTCTGTTAACAAACACGAAAACACGTTTATAATGTAGTTAGTGTGCAATTTACACTTGCTCATTGTTTGATGTTCACCTTATATTCAAACAGCCTGTCAGCAGTGTTTGCTTGACAGTTTGATAGCTTCTTTCACAAGTATCAGATAAGGCAATTTATATGTAGCACATAGTTGGTTCAAGCTCAGTCATATGGATCTGATATTTCATCAGCGTTCAACTATTACTTAGTTCGTTTCGATGAATATCCCTTCGGCATGTACCCCAGCATTGACTTCATGTGTTATGCATAGTTCATGTTCTGGCTCCGTCGTTTAATGGATGCCTCATGGGCGTTGCATGTTTAGTGCTATCCCCTTCCCAGTGAAATAGCCTACAGTCAATATCTAACACTTCAAACAATTGTTCGGATTCTTTTCAATCTTGAGTGATTCGAAACAAAATCTGAGTAGATATTCATGCAAAAATGCCGAAATCCAACTGATTACAGGTTATCCAAACATCATCTGTCCGTTACATGAATACAGTCTATACTAACTGAACGCTGATTATACAGTAGCCAAAATGTCAGCCCAATGTTAATTTTACTATGAGCAAATATTTACTGAATACTAAATGCTCAAAGACTATTATCTAAGTACGATGTATTTGATGAGGTACATAAATACATTCTATATCATCTGAATGTGGATTATACAGTGGTCAAATGCCAACCCAATGTTAACTAGACAATTCTACCGTGAATCTACATATATATATATATATTCTTAAGATTAAATGTTCAATCAACATTTCTGAGTTTACGAGGTATTTGATGAAGTGAAAGGTCTACGAATTAATTACAAACAACATGAAATATTGCACAAACCCAGGTATCGTACATAGTGTCCGACGGCAGGTAGAATGCGAAATGATCAGCAGTTGGATAGGGTTTAGAATGTAGTGTTTACGTGTCCTCGCTTGAAAACCACACCCCTATATACTCTTATGAACAACATATTGGACAAAGTCTTGTCTAAATCAAAGTTCCCTCGTGATGCGCACGAGACCGAGAAACCTCATGCCGACCCCGCTGCGCAAGCGGAGCCGCGTGGGAAGCATGCGCAGCCACAGAACGCAAAATTCATCGCAAATCCGAAAATCCAATATTTTCGCGGAGATGCCGTAGCCAATTTGGATTTTTTGAGTTTTGGATTTATGTATTTTTTTGATTTTTAGATCTCAATGGAAATCCAAAAATCCAAAAAGCCAAACTTGGTCCTGGCGTTCGCTGCGGGAACAATGGGTTTGTGGATTTTGCAGGAATGGTGCTCGTTTGTAGGTTCATAGGGCAATACTATCTACAACACGAACGTGGATAGATGTGCCCTTGCCGAAGATTGTCAGAAGTGAGGGACCATAAATGAAGAATGGGGGGTCGCCGGGGGGGGGGGGGGGCGCCCGGGGGGTGTGGGGGTTCCCAAACCCTCAACACTTTTTCCGCGGGTTTCTGTGTGTTTTTAAAACGTGGGTTAGAGAGCNGGGGGGGGGGCGTGCCTGCGAGTCGTATGGGTTGCCAAAGCCTCAACACTTTTTCCGCTGGATTCTGAGTCTGTTTCAAGCATGGGTTAGAGATCCATATGGACAGGTGACACCCAAGGGCCACTGTACCATCAGCAAGTCAGAGAGACAATAGAATCATTGCAGTACATTCAATCAACATGTGCAGTACCACGATCACCTGCACGCAATATTCGGTGGCATTGCAACCACCTATCTGTTTAATCAGCAAAGGAACAGATGAAGCAACATAGCCATTGGTATTGTAAGCACTTGCAAAAAGGTGTTGCAAACGTGCACAAGTGGTTGCCCAGCCTAGGTCGGCAAGAGGTGCACGCCCGTCACCCGGTGGGCACAAGGCCCCCAACCATCCCACCTGGCCGGCGTGGTCAGAAGCGGATTTACATAAGGACGCCGGCCTCAAAACGGGGCGGGGCTTAATTAGGCCGTGGCTTGTACAGTAGGCATGCCATGCCCTCTCATAACGTTTCAATGCTCTTTCATAACGTTTCACTTCGGTTGTGGGATGTGTACACTCACTTAGACTGAAGCCCGACGCGTCCGACCCATGCATGGTACAGCAGTTCAGGGTTTAGGGTTTAGGGGTTTAGAACCCTGCTGTTGAGGAGTGTTCGCTGGCACACAATCCAAGCCCATGCTGAACAAAGGCGTTTAGAGTTTAGGGTTTAGGTTTCAGGGTTTAGGGTTCAGGGTTTATAGAGTTTAGGGTTTAGGATTTATAGAGTTTAGGGTTTAGGGTTCAGGGGGGTCCGGGTTTTGTTTTTTTTGAAAGGTTTGGCCAAGGTTGGTTTTTTGGAAGGTTTGGCCAAGCCCGTGGCCCTGTGGTCTCGTGGTCCTTGGTCCCGTGGTCCGTGGTCCCGTGGTCTCTGGTCCTCTGGTCCCGCGGTCCTTTGGTCTCCTGGTCCTCTGGTCCCGCGGTCCTCTGGTCCCGTGGTCCTCCGGTCCCGTGGTCCTCTGGTCCCCTGGTTCTCTGGTCCGTGGTCCTCTGATCCCGCGGTCCTCTGAGTCTTCATCTGCTGGTGCCGTGGTCTCTGGTCTGTCGGTTCTATTTCCTTAGTTCCGTGTTCCCTTCGGTCTCCTGGTCCGTCCGGTATTTGTACTCTATATTAGACAGTCACGCTGTGGGGATAAAGGCTTCACTGTTTCTGGCGTAAATCCCGAGGACCCGAAAGCTCAAAAGCTACAGTATACTTTTCATATGAACCCTCTCAGAACCCGTCATAACGACGTTGTGTTCGCAAATGGGGGGGGTGCGCCCCCCCCAACCCCCCCCCGCTGTCTTTTTAAGCCGTGCAGGCTTGCTTTCAAGAACATCGCACCCTGAACAAGACTTGCATCAAACACGAAGCTGTTTTAGAGCCTTTCAAAACTCATCATAAAGGCAGTCTGTTTGCAGAACGGGGGTGCGTCATTGTTTCACATTATACTATGTTATAGTATATTATATTATATCATGTTATTTTCAATTAGATCGAATCATATCAAAGTATTATCTTTTCGTATACTGCATTATATCATGTCATATGAGAATACATTTTATGATATTATAACATATTGTATTATATTGTATTACATCAGTAAAAGTTATGTTTTATTAAAAGTTTTATTATATCATAATATAATATATTTCATGTAGAATGTTCCATATTATAATAATATACTGTACTGTATCATGTTGTATCATCTCACATTCCATTGCATTTTATAGTGTTATATTATATTATAGTATCTCCTGTTATTTTTCTTATATTGTATTCTGCTATATCATACCGCATTATATTATGTTATATTGTGTCACATTATATTAAGTTATGCTTTGTTGTATTGAAATATGTTAAAATCTGTCATGTTTTTTACCTTGAGTTTTATGTCCTATTA
>BGNK01001713.1:0-101661 GCA_003297005.1 Symbiodinium sp. clade A Y106 | reverse complement strand
AACATATGACATTATTCGATACGGTATGCTATTATAATATGTCATATGAGAAGATATTTTGTGATATTCTAATATATTGCATTATATCATATAAAGTTATATTATATTATATCATAATATAAAGTATTTCATTTAAAATGTTATATTTTGTAATATAGCGTATTGTATCATGTTCTCTTATCTCTCATTCCATTACATTTTATAGTGCTTGCAAGAACATCGCACCATGGTCAGGACTTGCATGAAACACGAAACTGTTTTAGAGCTTTGCAAGACTCATCATAAAGGCATTCTGTTTGCAAAAGGGGGGTGCGTTGATTCATATTATATTATGTTCTAGTATGTTTTATCCTATTGTATTCTGTTTTTTTAAAACTATAACGAATCCTAATAAAGTATAAGACAGCAAGAACAGTAACAAGAACATTAACAGGACAATAACACAACCACAACGACAATAATGATAATAACAACAAGAACAACCACAACAACCACAACGACCACAACANAACAGGACAATAACACAACCACAACGACAATAATGATAATAACAACAAGAACAACCACAACAACCACAACGACCACAACAACCACAACAACAGCAACAACAATAATAAGTATATTGATACTAACAATGGTCATAGCAACAGCAACAACAAGACCAGCAATAACAATAATATTAACAAGAACAATAGCATTAACAAGAACAATAAGAATCACAACAACAGCACCAACGGCAACAACAACAGCAACAACAACCAAGGTAGCATAGGTTTTCCTCACGAAAACGTAGAGAAATAGCACGAAGTCCGTCCAAAATGTAAAGAAAGCAGTTTTNCAACAACAGCACCAACGGCAACAACAACAGCAACAACAACCAAGGTAGCATAGGTTTTCCTCACGAAAACGTAGAGAAATAGCACGAAGTCCGTCCAAAATGTAAAGAAAGCAGTTTTTCTCAACAAAACCCAAGGTAACGTGCGTTTTCCTAACGAAAACCTCAGGAAAACGGTACGAAAACCGTCGAATATGCAAGAAAACTTGGGTTTTCCCCGAGGAAAACCCAAGGTANACCCAAGGTAACGTGCGTTTTCCTAACGAAAACCTCAGGAAAACGGTACGAAAACCGTCGAATATGCAAGAAAACTTGGGTTTTCCCCGAGGAAAACCCAAGGTAACGTGCGTTTTCCTGACGAAAACCTGAAGAAAATATAACGAAAACCGTCCAATATGCAAGGAAAATAAGGTTTTCCCTAGGAAAACCCATGGAAATGTACGTTTTCCTCACGAAAACCTAAGGAAAATGGCACGAAGACCGTCCAATATGCAAGGAAAATAAGGTTTTTCCTAGGAAAACCTCAGGAAATGTGCGAAACAAGGTTTGGCCAAACCTTTCAAAAAAAAGGTTTGGCCAAACCTTTCAAAAAAAAACCCGCCACCGGTTCAGGGTTTATAGAGTTTAGGGTTCAGGGTTTATAGAGTTTAGGGTTTAGGGTTTATAGAATTTAGGGTTTAGGGGTTTAGGGTTGCTGTGCGGATCCTTCAACGCAGCGGAACCCAGCTCCCAGCTTCCTAGGCTTGTTTTGGCGGCCTCGTGGGACGACCAAAGTTGTAAGCTTGAGGCTGAGGTTTAATATACAGGCCTCAATAATTACCTATACTATTTTTTTTTTGGGGGGGGGGCCTTAGTACTATAATAGTATAATGGGCCCCCAAACCCTATTCTAATTATGAAGGCCCCTATATTAGATCGCTGGCTGCCGGGAGCTTCTGGACCGCCCTCATGGCGAGATGATCGGATCTCGGAAGCAGGCCGATCGATTGGAAATGTTGACCACCTTTTTGCTGCAAGACAAGAGCACGTTCACGAGGCTTCGCAAAACTAGCATCGCAACCAAAGACAGCATCACAAGCCACACGCCATCTAGGACCCTACACCCTAAACTGGCTTTTTGCCGTGCGAACAAGCCGGAGCCCTTCAGGCTCCTCCTGCCCACAGCCCCTCCCCCCTCCGCAGTTCCTGAAGTTCATGACTAGATGATGCCATGAGTTTCTTGCCATGCATGGTAAGCGACGGTGCCGGCGAGTCCGAAAGGACTGCGTAGGAATATGACTCAGAATACTATTCCAAAGTGTTCAGGATTTAAAAATTTAGGGATAGTATATGTATATAGTTATCTATAACTATAAGTTTAACCACAGCTATGTATATATATATATATATATTTATTATTATTATATAGTCAGAGAAACGCTCCCGAAACCGGCTCTAATTACTAAGACACTCTGGATGAGTGCTTGGTCAATGGTTCTCACTTCCAACTTGAAGCCTCGAACTGCAGCATATGAAGTAGGGTTTATATTACCGTTTTGGTGAGTGTAGATAGGCCTACTTCTGAATATTGGTGAGTGTATATATTGGGTTTTATTCTGGGGATACTAGTAATATAAACCGTACCCTATATAGGTAGGCTTCTAAATTAGGAGCCCTTTTAGGGTCCTTTGTGTAAGGGCGCCATAATATCTTGGGGACCGAAGCAGGCACCCTAATTCAAGAGGAGTGCCCATTTAGGATTTTCCGAAAACGGAACTGACCTGAGGATGCTATATACTCAGTCGTAGAGTATGGAACCTTTAACTTTTTGGGGGTACTGTAACCCCTGTATTCCCTATGCTCCAAAGGTTAACCTTTAGTTCCCCAGGATACTCGACAAGTGGTTTATATTATATGAGCACACCTGCACAAGCTCTCCCTGTTAAGAAGCACGCATACAGGACGTTGTCCATACTTTGCTGCCTATTCCAAAGAGTTTGACACTTCTGTGTGAGAGAGAGAGAGAGACTTTGCTGCCTATATTTTGCCTGTGTGTATACGTAATTTATGTCAAAGTCCGAAATCTCAAGGCACAAGACTCCCATCCATCCATCCCTCCCTCCCTCCATCCATCCATCCATCCATCCATCCATCTATGCATCCATCCATCTATGCATCCATCCAAGCATCCGTCCATCCATCCATCCGTCCGTCCGTCCATCCATCCATCCATCCACCCGTCCACCCACCTATACATATCGACACACATAACAGCCCTGATTGTTAGGATAGGGCTCTCGGTATCCGGCAGAAAGTGTATAGGGCTTAAAGAAGAGGACAATGTTTGATCTCCATCTAAAACTGACCCCGGCATAAGTTCCGACATGACTAAACCCTCAACCCTCTACATCGGCCACCCTAGAGGATGTCGGCTTCGTTTGGACCTCGCATCGTCGGTCGGATCGAGGCGCGGAGGTCTTCACAGACGAATCACCGACCAGCCATGCCCGAGGTCATGAGCCAGATGGAAGGTAAACGTAATCCGGTGCAGCTTCCCGGAGACGTTTAGATTTCTGGCAATCTGTAGGAGTATAAAGAAATCGGGCTGGCGCAAGGCCGGAAGGTAAGACTTGGAATCACATCTTGAGAGACGAACATGCCTGGAGGCAAATAAACGTACGGTCGCAAAGAAGCTGCCTGGTGTTGTGGTTTTGCCAATCATGTGCTGGCGACCTGCGTGCTTCGCATTTCTGGCTGTCAAAGCATAGCTGTTTCTAGACATGCTTTAAATTCACCGTACCGAAACCTCGTGTCCGTATTGTTTCTCATGGATGATGAGACTCTGGTCTGCAGCAGTGCCTTCGAGGATGGCGCTTGGGGTGCTGTGTTTCTTCAATCGAGCCTCCAACTCACCCTCCAGGAGGGCAATGTCGGACCGCTCACAGACAATATCAGTCCTTCGAGCTTCTCAGACATAGTAGTGCCCATCGGCTTCAGCACGATCGTCGTGGCGCTCATTCTTGCATGCTTCATTCTGCTACATGAGTTGTATGTCGAGTCGGGTGCGAAGCCGCTGTTGGCAAGCCGTGATGGGGCCAACTCAGCGCTGTTGCAATGTGGATTCCTTGTCAGTTGGTTCGTGCCATTCATCGCCGGCTCGATGATTATCCCCGTTTCCTTGGATTTTGCCCTCGCCATGGGGCAGTCTGCCACGGCTAGCGGAGTGTTTATTGGCACCGGGCCGGTTGGTGCAATGGTGGGCCTCATTGCTGGCAGCAAGCTCACAAGCGAAGAAAACTGGAACCAGCGGTACGCTCGCCAGTGCTTCATCATCCCTTACACCATCTCGACTCTTGCCATGGCGGGCACTGCATTTTTGATTCAATCCTGTCAAGACTGGGACGTGTCAGCCAGGCCATACGCTTATTGGCTAGTGATCGTCATGAACTTCCTCGGCACAGCATTTGCCAATGTGCCGATGCTGCCCTGGATGACTATGTGGAATATCCTTACACCAAACAAGGAGAAGACGTTCTGGAGCATGTTGATGCTTGCAGCAAGCCAGCTGGAAACGATTTTTGCTTGTCGCTGCTTTTATCAACCCAAACAGGACCAAGAAAAGTTGAACCCATTGACTTGAGAACCCCGGTGCCCTAATCTCTCAGCAGCAAGGACCCAGTTGGCCAAGAATGGTGGTTTCGTGATGGGTCCGGCGGGCTTTGCCCTGATCAGCCACTTAGTTCGCTCGAGTCGTGGTGGCCTCGCCGTGTCTCCCATATGCATGATGCTTCCTGGCTAATTTTGAACATGTTGTGTTTTGCATCCAGAACGTTCTTTCTGCAACAGGAGTGTGCGGCAGCAGAACTTAAGCCACAGCAATGCCAGTCGGGGTGGTCCCCGAAACCACGTTCAACTGTGATTTCACACCGAAATCCGCATCGCGGCACGAGTCGCTGGTCCAAAGTACAGGTTGTGCAACAGAACTGACCCATGCAAGCCGTACCTCCATCTGACAATCATAGGAACAAGCTAAACCCTGAAGGAACCGTGTAACCTTTGTACAACAAGGGAGTAGCTAGGCTCTACGAGCCTGATTCCGGGTAGTGCCAGCAACCGACTACGGTATTTGACTCTCACCTTAAGAACACATATATAGTTCTGATCGGAGGGCCGATGCTGGCCTTGCTGTTATCAATGGTGAATGCCATTGCGATGTATGTGATGCCGACAATGATAAAGGTGGTCATTGTGACGGCAGAATTCCGCAGCAGCTTGACATGACGAGAACGATAATGACTGGGTTACCCTTGCTGCTCATGATGAGAGTCACCAACCACACATCAAGCACCTTCAGCGCTCCAGTGGGTGAAGTTGCTTCGCACATGATGGTAACATGAACAGCGAAAGCGGTCGGAATCACAGCAGCAGCAACGATCCCCGCTTTCCGTGTGGAAAAACAGTCGCGGCAGAGATCTGAACACACTGATTTTCCATACATCAAAGCACAGAATGATACTTCTATTAGCCAGAACACTTGAGACACAAACCAGAGTTGTCCACAACCATGAACACACACACATCATCTTCAGAACCACCGTCATCATCATCGTGATCATCATCGTCATCACCACCACTACCGACATCAACATCACCAAAAGCAGCACCAGCATCGATATTATCAGGATCTGTCTTCAGCCCGTTCACCTATAGTACTCTGACCTCTATCACTCGTACCATCATAGCGGCGACCACCATTGTCTTTGTCATCACCGCCATCACCTGCCTCAGAACAAAAATCTTCAGAGCATTCAATCATCATGATACGAGTTGCTGTCATTATGCAAAGTCCTATGCCCAGAGGCAGCTTCTGGGACCCCCACCCATCCATGCGAAAGCCAAGGAGCTGGGTCTTCATGGGTTTGTTCTTCGTGCAGATTGTGGAAGTAAGCATTGCGATGCTGATCTTCCCAACCCACGTTTCTGAGCACCAGAACCCAGACATTGGCAATTTAGACAAAGCAGCGGAAGGCGACCATGTTCCTGGGTTCTTGTTAAGGAATTTCATTTAAGATACCATAATAAGGACGCCATGTTATTTACTATAGATCCCTATTATGGTTACTTAAACTAAATCCCTTAGCAAGAACTCAGGTTCATCCTGAAGAGTTGCCAGCAACATCGCGTGAGCAGGTGGTGTGGAACATGGTGTTTTACTCCTATGAGCGTGCCTTTTCGACTGCTGCCATCGAGGTTGCCACGATCATGCTTTTGGAGGTCTTGTATGGATGGTCTACGGAGCTTAGCGGTCTCTCTTTTGTGGCTATCGCTTTGGGGAGTGCGCTCATTACGGCAATCACCGCATTGGCCATCTCGCATCGGCTCTTGACTGAGGCTGGTACTTTCGCAGTCATGGCATTCATGGGGCTTTGCGGGTCGATCCTCCTTTTCGACTTCAACTTCTTTGGAGCTGGAAGTTTGATCATCGCCGACATGATCGTCTATGGCGGGGCGAGTGTGGCAAATGGCATTGCTGAAGCCTGGGCGTGCCGCGCGGCCACAAGGGGCACCAGCTACAATATCGAGGTCTTCCGCTTCCACAACATTTTCGGGGTTTGCATCAGCAGGTGTTTTGCTCCCATCGTCGCGCGGTTTCTTCTTGATTTCGGCGGTCGAGACCTGTATGCATCCCTGCAAGTGTTCTTATGCTTTGCCGCAGCAGTCACAGTGTACAAGACAGTACTCCTGGTGTACATGGGACACGATGGCTGTGAGACGAAGCTGCAGAATGCGAGTATCACTAAGCAGGATTCTGGTATCAGTTTTGAGACATGAGCGGCGCTGTCTGTAAATGACAGCATCTTCTCACCTGACTCAGATACGTACCTGGCTCAGATACGTCAGTGAATGTAGTATCGGCTCCCGACAGCGGCTGTATGTGCTCAAAATCCCGCGACAAGTTGCCTAAACCCTAAAACCCTAAACCCTATAACCCTAAACCCTATAAAACCCTAAAGCCTTAACCCGGTGGCGGCTTGCAGGCCGTGAGCCCAAGGTCCCTTGCACCATCCCAAACAAGCAGCAGCTTGTTCAGAGCTTCGCTGTTAAGATCACAACCTGTTCAGGCAGAGACGTCTCTGCAGACGAGACGATTCCTGAAGCTATTTCGGACCGGTGGTCCCTTGATTGAGTTGATTTCATGACTTGTGCACAAGACTTGGCACACAACAGGTCAGTAGTCCCAGCGTGTCATAGCAGACATTATGGGTCTTCGGTATGCGAGTCTTCTTTGCTGCTTCTGATGTAGTTCGAGGTGTACGTGCATATGTATATATATATATATATATATGTAGACAGGTGCAGGTGTCCGTGTGTGTGCACGTTTGCCTGTGAGTGCACGTAGGTGTTCTTCATATCACTGCCGAGAAGGACTGAAGCTGTAGTTTTGGTGTGCATGCAGAGTCCGTGTTTCCGACTTGCCCATCTGAGTGAACCGCTGGTGGAAAACAATCCGGAGATGTGCTCGCTGTGGGGTTCAGGACTTGAAGGGTGCACGCGGCAAGTCCCGCACGATGTTGGTTGCCGTTGCGGTGTTGGCGGCTGGAAATCATCCGGTCCGGGCTTGCTTCTAAACCCGAAACGTGGGACCTCATCTGGCTTGTGTCCGATTTGCGAAAACGCATATCCTAGACACGAGCGTGCGCAAAAAAATGACGAACGAAAGTTCAGACTTGCGACTCAGCTGCCCGAAACCGGATCCGCCTGATCGCTTTCTTGCTCATGAACTTGTTAGTCACCGCCAGTACTATTGCGATGATGGCCTTTACCACACTGTTACCTATTGATGTTTTTCTTGAGTTCCTATTTTTTACGATTACTATAGCTGACTGATTACGTTTGTTTGGTACTTCTAGCTTGTACAAAGGATGCTTGCCTGCATGAGTTTTTGGGCTTTCCAGGCATTGTGAAGGAAGAAGAATCGCTATCTTTCCGTGTTTCTAGACTGAGTTCAAGGATTGATGAGGCTGTGGATCTCCTGGGTTCTCTGAAGCTCAATAATATACGGGTTGGAAAAGCCACCAATCTGTATCCCTTTATGTCCCTATAGAAGCATGCTATAAACATTTACCCCAAGACTCTTTTCAAAGTATTCAGTCCTTTTTGTATTAACGCTAAATCACCGCACCCCCGGGGGGATTTGTGGGTTTAGGGTGTAGGATGCATAGGTTTTAGATTTTAGGGTTTATATGGCTTTAACTATAGGCTCCATAGTAGTTCCTGTTTGGGGTTCATATTTAGCATCCTACAAGGTTATCCCAAAAAGGAACTACTTAGGGCCAAGGACCCCCTGGCTTTCACGACCATCGACATGGAAGGAGGTGGGAATTCCGTGATCGCAAACGCCAAGGCGCGGATCTCCGGTTCGAAAAACTCCAAAGCAAGTTGAATACTATGAAGCCTGAATAAGTAGGTAAGGTTCGTTCTAGGGATATTTTTGTGGGTTCCTACAAGGGTGATTATAAGGGTTACTAAACGGGTTCTTATATGGAAGCCAGAAAATACCCAGATTGTCCTTGTTATACTGCCATGATAGAACTAGGTCGGTGGTAGTCGTTGTCATAGGAGTCCCCTCGACGAAACCACCACGGAGAAAACATACGTCACATAAACTTCTTCTGAGAGCATGAAAAAGACCCCACGACCATAGTGGGGATGGTCTTTTGGTTCCTAGTTCCATAAAATTTATATGGACCCTCTAGGAGAATTAGCTAAGGTTCCTTTGTAAGAATTCCTATATGGTTGATTGCAAGGGTTGTTATAAGGGCTTAATATAAACGCCTGAACAACTAGTGCGAATGTTTTCCTTAGGATTCTATTCGTGGTTGTATCATATTATGCCCTAAGACCCTGATCTAGTTGTGGGGGTTTCCCAAAATAGGGGACCCTAATTTAGTACCCTAAATAAATAGTAGGATCCTTATTATAAGGACCCCAAATCAGGTACCCCTAATTTTCGGAAACTGCCTTATGAAGGCCGCTACATCAGAGAGTAGGGCTGACGGTTTGAACCATAGAGTAAGGAGGGTCAGTGCTTGCATTCGGTGTATGTTGCCTCGAGGGCATGAGGGTACGAGGAGAGTGATGTTCCAATCAGAAGGTTTTGGGTGTATAGGGTTTGTCTAAGGTCTTGGGTTTAGAGTTCGGGCGTAGCTTGGAGGTTTTTCCCCTTTTTGCCAAGAGGGCGTTTGTTCTGTTTGAGCAGCCTCGCTTATCTGCATTGTCACTACCGATTTTCTTGAAATCGCGAAACTCTGAAACCCTGAACCAAAGGTAACCCCAAGGGTCCAAGTACCCAATAGTCAATAGTCATATACTCTCCAAAATCCTAACCTACATAACCAGTTACCATCCTAAAGCCAAGTACCTTATTATTGAGTCTTTGGACCCTGGGGTAACATGTTGCATGGAAGCCCGAGTGTGCACAATCTTGCCTCACCGCAGTGCTCGGTCCGGCCTCCTGACCTCCAAGCTTGCTTGGCCCCCTGTTTCAGGTTTGCTGTGTATGTTCCTGATCTATCTGGTCTCCAGAGCTACGAGCAGATAAGCAGTCTAAGTGACTTGTGAAATTGCTGCTCGAAGCTGCGCAGAAGTTTCTAGCTGGCCCTCATGAACCCCTCAGGGGAAAGTCTGATCGCAGCATGCTGAACGTTGATATTGAAATACAAGGCACCCCACCTGAAATAAAAATAGCCCTGGAGTCCCGGTGGGTGACCCTAGTCGTGAAATCTAAGTGCTAAGCCCTAAGCCTGTACACTCTGAGCCCTGCACCCTTCCCTCACCCTAAACCCCGAAGCCCCTACTATACCTTCAACGCTCAAACCCCAACTTTACCTTCAACCCCTAAACCCTTACTACACCTTCAACCCTAAACCCCTACTTTACCTTCGACCCCTACACCCCAGAAACTCTGCAGCCCTGAATCTTCGGATTTGGAGCCATGGAGATGGCTGGGAATGGCATCTGGCGAGCCTTCGTCTTACCAAGGTGGCATCGCTGTAAGGTTCCTTTAAGGGTTTCCTTAATAATGGACCTATAAGGATTCCTTAATAGATTCCATGAGATTCTTTCTGAGCAATCGGTAAATAGGTTGCATTACCCATGTGTTCAGCCGAGGGTTCAAACAGTGTTCAGGGGTGCAGCCGAGGCTTTCGCAAGGGCTTGGGGCCTCGAGAACTGTCCCTGGGGTCCGTGTGCATTTTTTGCACTTGTCCAAGAGGTCTTCGGCTGTTTTCGGGAGCCAATTTCTCCAGAAGCTCTCTTCAAATACCTGCAGGCATAGGGTTAAGGTTAGGGGTGCTGTTGCCATCTTCTGTCTCTGTGCCTTTCCTGTTTCAGTATAAGCTGTGCAGTTCTTGTCTCTGTAGACGACGCGCTTTTTTTTGCCATCCTGACCTGTTACCTGTAGCTGTGCATGTGGATTACTGCGGGGTTTTGTTGGCTTGGAACTGGTCGCTTAATTAATCATGAACGGTGCATTTTATATGGCTTCGTATTGAGATTTTAGGCCGTGTCGGTCTTAATCAGCTTTCTCTCTCACCGTGTAGTATTTCCTGCACGTCTTGGTGGACGGTGTGAGCGAGGTCTGGTTGTTTTTGCTCATCCTCGCTATGTGCCACTGCTGACTCCGATAGGATTCAGGGGGTTGTGGTTCATTTGAGGCTCACTGAACCAGAAAAGTGTCATAGGTCTGTGGCTTGCGAGTTTGGGTCTCTGAGACAGTGCAGACGCGACACTTCCTCAGACCCATGTGCGCTTTCATCGGGGCTCGGCTGTTTTGTTTCCTTGTCAAAAACCGGCTCCAGAGAACATGGACCAGTCGAACTTCAGGTCGATACCCCAAAGCCTAATTCTGGTACTCGGGTGGTCTAGGTGAATTAGCACAAGCCCTGTAGACTCTAACCCTAGCCTCGTTAGGGTATGACTGGCTTGCTCTCTACTTACTTATGAAGTGAAGCGTAGACTCCGAATCCCTACGCCGGACACTTTAAAACCTGCACCCTAGATTCACCCTAGATCGCAGACTATAGGGGTCGGACTACCGCTACGACTACTAATATTACTACGACGACGACGACTACTACTGCTACCTCTGCCACTACTACTACTGCTGCTACATACTACTTCTCCTAGTACTTCTACGCCTACTTCTACTACTGCGACGACCACTGCGACGACGACTACTGCTGCTACTACTACCACCACTGCTACTATACTACTCCTGTATGACTCCTGTATTACTCCTGTACTACTCCAGTACTACTGTATTACTGCCCCCACACCCCCAAACAAGGCTTTGCGAGTTAATCAGGCACCGGCTTTTTTTAGGGTTGCTTATGAACCTGGACGACCTTGATAATTTGGGGGGGCCTTTGTTATTCCTTTTCCCACATTATGGCTCGTATAGCGGCTCCTTCGAGAAGTCTCTTAGCTGTTAAAGGAGCACTTTAAAGGAGCCGTTTTCCAGTTATTGAGACCCGCCATATTTTCTCGGCTCCGCAAGGGCTTCGAATTCTCGTTGTCGGCGCTGGCCTGGGCACGAATGCGGGCCTTGGGTTGGAGGCTCCCTGCACTGGAAATTCGCTGCTGTTTAAAGTTTAGCTGTTGAAGCATGTGGCTTTCGCAAACATTGGGTGTAGGG
Organism: Symbiodinium sp. clade A Y106; assembly: GCA_003297005.1. Lineage (NCBI taxonomy): Eukaryota > Dinophyceae > Suessiales > Symbiodiniaceae > Symbiodinium > Symbiodinium sp. clade A. Next base: position 90,151 of record BGNK01001713.1, on the reverse strand, counting down.
CTTGTAACGGTTTAAAGTTGGTTGGTCAGAACCAGCAGTCCGAGACCGGCTTTTTGGCAATCCGGGACTTGACTATGCAAGTCTCTTGCAGGTGCCCTTGGCCCACGGAAAATTCGTCACCGATGGACGGGGAGGTGTCGTTCGAGTCTCAACAGAGGCCATTATGACAGCAACTAAACGAAGCTTTGACGATGTTGCTGTTAGAAGCATGCGTTGCACAGCAGAGCTGCATGAATCCAAAGGGTTTACTATAATACTGGTAGTATAGTATGTATTTTTGCTGCCCAGATATCTTTTAAGTACCGAGTATTGCTACTCGGACCCTTTGTGCCTTTGGGAAGCTGTTGGGCAGGAACGCATCCGCCGCCGTAGCGTGGAAGGCTGCAGCTTTCCCGGCTTTATGGGAGAGGCCCCGAGTTGAGAGCTCTGACAGTCGGACTTTGTGCCGAATGTGCGCTTGAAGAGCAGGAGTTGTGTGGCGCTTTTTTTAAGGTCTGGGCTTGCTTGTGGATAGATTGATACGGGCTTGCCAGACCCCTGCCAAGCAGTAGTTAGTTGAGGTAAAGTCTGAGAGTTGCTCTATTGGGACCGCACTTGTAGTCCCTAAACCGGTAAACCCTGAACCCCAAACCCTAAACCCTATACCCTATACCCTAAACCCTATACCCTTATTCTTGTAGTACAGCCTGCACCGAAGCGCACCCTTTTCCAATCGGCACAGAGGTGTACCACTATGCCTGGGAGCGCTTCCTGACTCGAACATTTCATTGTGGGTATTGTTGTGGGTATTATTATAATTACTATAAGTAATAGGTAATATTATCGGTATGATTATGCGTATTATGATGGGTTTCAGTATCGGTATTATTATATGTGTGTTTTTATAGGTGTTACTATGGTGATGTGTTGTCATTCTCGTTGCCACTGCGTTTTCCTACGTGTAAATGCACATGCTGGAGAAACTTTTGACTGTACGGCTGCTTCATTGCTAAGTGTAGCCACTCGAAAATGCAACACGGGTATAGCCTATATGGTGCCCCAATTCAGACCGAGGGCCCCGCCCACTTCTTACAGAGTCCTCAAGTCACGTCGCATGAGTTCTGATGTTATCGCCGAGGTGAAGCAGGCTACCTTGGCAATGCAGGCTTCATATATGGCGCGCTGCTGCGAGATGCCTCACTCAAGGTTGCCAACTGTTTGGCGTCCGCTTTGTTACCGTTGTATTGCAGGTCCGCCCAACAAACAATCGCCGGTTTAAATTGCTCCCTTGCATTGCTTTAAACTGTATCAAATGGTCTTTGTCTGCCTTTACTGTGTGTAAAAGCATTCATGACTGCGCGTGCTTCTGTCTCTCTCTTGCTCTCTCTTTGCTCCCTCCCTCCATCCCTCTCCCTCTCTCTCTTTTTCTCTTTTCTGCATCTCTGCATCTCTCCGTCCACCTCCCTCTCGCTGTGCCTGTCAGTATCACGTGGGGATTTCACAGATCCCCAAGATCAAGCCCAGAATGCCGCCTGACGTAGGTGGACATGCTCCAGCATGCAGTGTGCGAGGCGGGGGTTTCTGGAGATCACTTAACGGGTTTCGGGTATAGCCTGGCATGGTGGGTTTGAGATTATGACTGGGGGTACCTTGGATCCTTATTATAAGCATCCTACTATGTATAGGGTTCTGTACAATCGTGTTCTTGGCGATTTCGGATTTTCGATCTGCCGGCTTCCATCGCGCAATGCTGCTGCAGCCTGACAGATATCCGGGTTCTGTACGTAGGAATGGCCAAGGTCACCGCCGGAGGAGGGTTTTGTTCTGGCGCGATTGTTTTTCTAAACTTGCTGTAAACATATTGCCGAAACACCAAGCGTGGTGGCCGCAGGAAAGGATTTGTCATGTGGGGTGTTTACCATGCGGAATTTCGAGTACCAGTTGCATGATCTTGCTCTGGCTGTTCGGGGGGGCCTGGGCTAAGTAGAATCTATGCCCTAAGCTCTATAAAGCCTAGACTTACAGGGTTGAAACACACAGAGCTAGCCTTGCTAAGAAAAAGAGTCGTTTTATGTGACTGGTGATTTCATGCTGACGCCTTTTGGCATAGAGAATACGCCAAGGTTATGTTCTAATGTTTTGTGCCCATACATTACACTGATTGATGCGAGAATCGAAGCCAGGCCGACCGTGTTGCCGTCCTCTCCTTCCTCGATGTCCGGTCCGCGGAAGAGGAGGCGCTTCGTCCGTTCGGAACTATTTTTTAACCCGAACATAGCAGCCTGACACAATAGATACTAGCTATCCCTTCTAGTTCCGGTTTATAAGCAGACTGTTGCGAGGCCAAGCTTCAGTCTATGCCTCGGGACAGGCGGTATCAAAAAGTGACCAGTGCCGAGACGTTCCAAAATCCTTTAAATAAAGAACATAGGCCCTGAATCATATTTGGGATCCTACTATGATTTCAGGGTATATTCCTTGATTAAGGGATTCTATAGAAGGTCTGGGTACGTACCAGTAGAGGATCGGTACCGTTCGCATCCCTTTTTCCAGCTGTCTCCAGCGAAGGGCGCAAGCTGAGACAAGCGACGGTCGCTGTAGCTCAGATCCCTAAACCCTACGCCCTAAACCGTGTGTTCACCTGGAGCCCAAGCCCCGGAAACCTAAATGTTCTTCCGGCACACCATGTGCTGTGGTTAAGGATTAACTTAGGGCTTTTGTGACTGAGGCGTGTGAGGTAGACGGCAAAGAAATTAAGGGCTTGAGGGTTCAGCCTTTTTTGGAAGCGGGCTGATCTTATGGATTGTTACTTCTTGCTGGCTTACGCTTGAGCTCGCCTCTGACAGCATGACTGATAGACACACGCCCTTCAGACCTCGCCCGGTATTGCCGAGTGTGAGTGTCAAAAAACCCAAAACCTTAAAACCAAGGTTCCTGGGTAGTACCCTTTTGCCCTTTTTGTTTCAGGGTCCCCTTCTTAAAACCGAATAGTAGGAAAAAGGGTACATTATTATAAAGGGGCTACTCAGGAACTTAGAAACGCAAAACCCTAACCCCTAAACTCGAAACCCTAAAACCCCTAAACCCTAAACCCTGAAATCCCTAAACCGCCCAACTTAAGCCAGGAAGTGGTCCGAGGAGAGATTTCGGAGGAGGTCAAGGCGGGAGCTCCTGTCGGTTTCGGGGTAGAGGTTTAGGATTCAGAGGCGTTTTGGCTTAGGGTTTTAGGGTTATTTAAGGGTTGGGGTTTGGGATTTTAGGGTTTTGTGGGGCTGCTACACACACCGAGTCTCTCCTCTTTCTCGCCCCCTGACTCTCCGCCACATGAAGCCATCCATGTTGCTGTATGTACACACGCAAGCACATATATGAGTGCGTAGGTACGTACATGTATAGATGCCTTACTCTCGTTTGTTTCTGTGCGTGCAGTCACTCGTAGCTATCTACATGTAGACTATCGCGGCTCTGAGCAGTAATTTATTTCTTTACTGTCACTGCTGTTGCGATGATGATTGCTGTTTCGTTGCGCTGCTTTTGCCAGGGGCAAGAGTTGGTCATAGGGCCCGTCTTGTTGCAGGTTTGACTGACAGTTTCAACCGTGTGTATGCTGTGTTCTGGGGTTCTGCATGCTGATTGATCATACATACTGTCATACTTACATACTCACATACATACATGCATGCATACATACATAGGTACACACACACACATCCACACATACATCCATACATGCATGCATACACACATACATACATCGGTTACATAGTTTGGACAAGTCAACAGGATGTCTGTCGTAAGAAAGAACTATATAATGCATTATGAACGAGTCAACGAGTGCATGGAAGGATGAAGGAGTGGATGAAGCTTTGTGGGTATGTCCTACTGTAAGACCTACATTTGCCCATATCTCCTGGTGAGGCTACTGGAAACTTGTCAAGATTTCCTGGCCCCGATTCTGCACGAACGTGACTGCTGCACTATAGCTGTCCAAGTAGCCCCAAGCCCTTTTTCTGCATGGAACACCCAATACAGAATCCGCAAATACAGAAGGTTACAAGTGGGAGTAAAAAGGCAAGTCTTTTAGAATCTGCAGTAAAAATCCAATGAATGAAAGGAGGGTACTGGACCCACGGGAAGACTAAACCCTAAACCCTTAAACCCCTCACCCTAAACCCTAAAACCCTAAATCCTTTCGGAGGCCCTGCGCACCCACGGTCGCTGCGCCAGCTATGCAGCATCCCTGAGACACCTCTTGGAATCTGACTCGTAGCACGGCGAACTACGATAGGGGCCTTGGGTCTATTAGGGTTACTATAAGGGACCTATAATAGGGTACTATAATAGAGGGCCCTCAATAATTACCAATACTATTTTGGGGGTTCCTTATTAAAACTAGGGTATGATATACCCCAAAACCAAATTATTGTAATCAAGGCACCTATAGTATAACTAGGCAGTCCGGTATCCCATGAGCAAGGGACATTGCTTGAATTCTACAGGGCCGTTTGTCAGTTGACGTGTATCCTTTCATTGTGAGGTATCGGTCACTCTGAGTCTTCCCATGGTCAGCGCAAAGTGCCAGGTCAGCAGCAGGTTTCCGACGAGATATATATAGGAAGCTTATGACGCCTTCGGTACCTGGCATCCATTGCTGTTATGGTCCTTTGGCAATGCCATCCTTTTCAGCTTGATTCATGTAAACCGTGTCAGCGTTTTAAAGCCTCCTACGGTAGCCCTGTACAAAATTGAAAGGACCCCTCGCGGTACCCTAAAAGGAGCCCGTAAAGGAACCCGAGGTATGGCATCATCATTGCCGGCTCAAAGGGTATCTGCCAGGTCCATGCTGCACTCGAGAGCCATGTTCAGGAGTGAGTTCAGTGTTAGGGGCTCAAGGTTGCTTGTGTAGGCTTGGGGTGGGATCAGCAAGGGGGCGGAAGGAGGTTTGGGTTGTATTAGTTCAAGGAGGATTCACAGGGTATGGCATACATGCAGATGGCAAGCTTCCCTTGTTCATTTTACCCCCAGTCGTTCGGCAAGGCTAGGGATCCTTTTCGCCTGTGCTCATGGATGGTGTCCTGCAGGGGGTGCAGGTTTCCTTCATTCTTTGACGAAGCCGCATTGCAGTGAGATGTCTAATGTAGGGGCCTTATAATTAGCTGTGCTATTTTGGTGGTTCCTTGTTATAACTCCAGTATAATGGGCCCCCGGGGACTGACCCTCTCTGCCGAAGCCCCAACTAGTATCTGTCCATATCTGGCTTCCCGGCAACCAAGGAGCTGTCGGCTGCCAAACCAAGTGGGCTTGGTGCTTCTGAACGGAGCTGAGGCGAGTAGGGGTCAGTTCGGGATCATTGGAGCTTCGCCGGTTAGGAAAACCATGGGAGACAAGAAGCAGCACTTGCAGACTCGTGAAATTAGGGTGCTCCTTGCTTGTCGAGTGTCATTCAAAACCAGTCACCTGGGCTCTGTAGAACTGAGAAAGAACCAGCACACCCCGCCTGTGGCCCAGGATGTTCCAAACGCAAATGCAGCATGCACACACGTCGCGGGCGGGAGCTTTCTTCATTTTTTTGTCCTTTTCGTGCCTCAACTCGGAAGCAAAAATGTGACAATACATATGTTCGATACAACCTATAATGGCACAGTCGAGTAACACGTCCTTTCGGTGAGGCACCCGCTGCGATGGACGTTGGCGCAGGGGCCTTTGGCCCCTCGGCACATTTCGGGAGTTCTGCGCTGAATTATGCAGTGCTTTGAAGCAGTAGTAGTAGTAGTAGTAGTAGTAGTAGTAGTAGTAGTCTTTGACTGTCTGAGAAAGCGCTTCGGGGCTGATCAGGGGTGATGATCAGGGTTGCTGTTCAAGGCTGACGTCACCTCGTTTCATCCTGACACCAAGGCCCTGATTTCGCTGCGGAGGCGGCCGAGTTCATCGGGCATGCGAAGGCTGAGCGGAAACGCTTCAGCAGGAGCTTGCGAGCCGCTACCGATATCTTTGTTGCAGGCACTTTCGGATGGCAGTGACGGCATGGCGTAAATTGTCGACCGGAGTAGCCTAAACTCCTATCGCAAGTCCCTAAGCCCGAGACTCACTTCCGACAGGACATACTCATTACTCCCAGCCCAGTTTCCGTAGCTCTGCTTCGACGGACTGGTGGGATGATACTTATGATGAAGATGTTGTGCATGGCGGTAGTGATGGTGACCACAATGATCTTGATCTTGATGGTGACGATGATGATGTTAATGGTGATGATGCTGCTGCTGATGATGACGATGATGATGGTGATGGTCCTGATGATGATGATGATGATGCTGTTGCTGTTGCTGTTGATGGTTGACATGATGAAGGTGATGATTGCGGTGTTGATTGCAATGATGGCTCTGCTACAACCAACAACGCGAACATAGTACCCAGGTCTGTCCCGCTGCTCTGCATGATGCTTTTTGGCGTCGTTGGTGCTTTTGGTGTTGCGTAGAAGTCTTGCGGGCACGATTACTGGGAGCTACAGATCCGACTTGTTCATTAGCGCGCCAGCGACACCAAATTCAGAAGAAGAGCAAGAAGAGCAAAGAGCAAACTGTCCGTCACTTCTTATTTCTCGCGCCATGGACGTTGCACAGACCCTGAGATATGCTCATCCAAAAAGCATACCAGCGGGACGTGAGCTTGCGATTGTGTCATGTAGATCGACACATTCACATGCAAAAGCCTCGGCATGGGTGTATATCTCCATTGATTTCTAAGCGGAAAGCACGTCGCTGGGTCGACTCCTCCTCGTACTACTATAGCGGTCTTAATGATTACCAATACTATTTTGGTGGGTTCCTTATCATAATATAGTACAGCGGGCCCCCCAAACCCTATTCTAATTATTAAGGCCCCTATATTACACCGAAAGTGTTGCACGACATGTATACAGTAAGCAAGCTTGAAGGTGAATGGAATAGTGCACCGAACATAGCATGCAACCGGGAGGGAAAGAGTCGCATGATTGTCCTACAAAAAGCGCAGACTGCAGCGTACTACAGGGGCCTTAATAATTAGACTAGGTTTTAGGGGCCCATTCTGCTATAATTTTAATAATGAAAGCCCCAAATAGTATTGGTAATTATATAAGCCCCTATATTACCGAAGCCATGGAAAAGGTGTGCCGCCTTGTGGTCACTAGCCACGGCGCGGAGGCCTCGGCCTCCTTTCGTCGAGCCGTGCGCCGTGGCAACCTCACGGGAATCGAGATTCTCCCGTCTTATTAAGGTTTAGGGTTTAGGGTTTGTGGTGTTGTTGGGAAACCGGAAGAAAGCGATTTTAATCACTTGAGGAGAGGGTCATCGTACTTGTGGCAGTCGTGGCCGCCGTGGACAGCGGGGCAGCAGTCGTAGTGGTGGCACTAATAGTAGCTTTCCTACACCACGACAGCTACTTCAAGGCAACTGTACCAGTATGGAGACCGGTACTACTTACAGCTTTCTTCTAGTCGTTTTGCTGATACTATGCCACTCGCTGATGCTGCTGCTACTACTGCTCCCGCTGCCACTACGACTACGATGTTTGACGACGACGACTGCTACTGCTACTGGTGCTATACTACCACCACCGCTACCGCCAGCACCACCACCCCACCACCACCGCCATCACCTCCACCACCTCCACCACCACCACCACCACCACCATCACCACGACCATCACCACAACCACGACCACGACCAACCACCAGCTAGCAGCTACCAGCTGTCACATCCCACATACAACACCACTACCACTCCACTACTACCACCACCACCGCCACCACCGGCACGACGACGGTGACAACGACTACTTCTACTGCTACTGCTTTTGCTGCTGCTGTTCCGGTATATATCTGTATCTACGACGACGAAGACGATTGCTGCTTCGTCTACTTCGACTACATGGCTACTGCAGCCGCTGCTGCTGCTGCTGCTTCTGATGCTGCTGATACCAACAAATGTTGCAGCATCAGACCAACTACCATCCATGTTTGGATTCCTCGCGACATCTGGAAAGAGACACGGAGTCTGCAGTGTTTGCAATTCAAGATTTGTGCCTTTCGGGGTTGCCAAGGTACTTCTGCTGCTTCTGCACAGCTTCTCGACTGCTCCACTGTTCACAAGTGCACCAATCCAGGAAAGCCTGGTCACCAGATGAAGCAGCATCCGGAAGTGACCACTAAACTCTGTCTCCGTGAAAAGCCAAGGAGCATCGTCGTCTATACGGCCTTGGATTCGCGTTGCCTCCCAAATCGTGAGACGCATTCGCTTCCTTGGTCTCTGACCTTTCCAGAGGAGTGTTGGTTCACAGGCCTCGGGAAACCCCCGCGGCTTGTGAACGCAGATGGGACGACGGCGAAAGTTCAATCCAATGGCCCCGTTCCTTTGCTCTATCTGGTTCGGTGGGCAGGGGCCTTCCTGCAGGGTCCGGGCGGAGGATCTCAAACTGATCTGGAACCACTTCTTCAGATTCCACAATTTCCTGGTCCGCCAAGATTTGCTGAGATCCGGATGGAGATTGCCCGAATCGGCAATTGCTGCCCCCCAGAGGTTGTGTTTCAACCTCTTGGCCCGGTTCAGACCCATGGCATGGGTCCCAGCTACGCTCCTCTCGGCTCGAGTGGCGGTGTCTTTGAAGGGGACGTCTATGACATCTTGTTCGATTCGCAGGCTGGGTTGACCAATGCAATACGGCGTGTCAAGGCTTATCCGAGTCTGTGCCAGGCACTGTCCGCGATTACAGAAACCCATCTCCTTCACCCAGCATTTGATAGCTACTCTTGAGCTCTGAATATCGTACCTCTTGGCCCTGAGGTGGCTGAGCTGCAGGTAGTGCTCAAGGACATCCGGAGTGGTAGCCAGACACGCGCGAAGGAGATCCTTGCGCAAGAGGGGCAGCGCCGAGGCTGTATCAAGCTAGGGCACCGTGCCCCAATAACTCACCTATGGCCTAATGATGCAGTTCCGTGCGTAAGTGAGTTTGTGTGTGAGTGTGTGTTGGGTGTGTGCACACGCGTGCTACACTCAAACTCCGCATTAGAATCCCAAACAAGTCGAGAAACAATGAGAGTCTGCGAGCACATGCCGCGCGTCGAAGGTATGCCGTGCGAAGGGTACGGTTCTTCCGCTACTACGAGGCCCAATGGCATATTTGTCGGACCGTAGTATCCAAAAGAGGTATAGCCAAGCCCCTTCCGGGACGTTGCTTGGGGGCTGACGAAGTTTGGCAAGTGGCTGCCTTTCTTGGAGATCTCGTTTCCGTGCTGTCGGCACGTGTTGGGATTCTCTGCCGGCTTTGGAAAAAAACACGTAATTCCCTTGATCCCAGTCTAGGCCGGCAATCTTCCGTGCCGGTAACTAGTTTAATCATATAAAGCACCTGGCCTCTTTCACCCTTGCTCAGATCCTGACTATAAGAGCAGTGTATCGATAGAACGTCTTCGAATGCACGCGACGGGCTGGTTTGTTTCATATACACTGCAGGAGAAGTCTGCCAAGATCGGTTTCTCGGCGCGTGGATTTGCTTGCAATTCACGACAACACCTCCTGAATCCACAATTATTTAACTAACGTTGGGGCTGTGATTTGCAGCACCTAGATCTGGGTGTTAAGGAGTGCATGTATGACGAGAGAACGAGAGCGAGAGAGAGAGAGAGAGATAGCAGAATTTGTGGACAATCAACTACCGAATCAAGGCATCGAGCAGAAATTGGTGCAAAAGAGAGCTGAACACAAACCTTAAGCAACAACAAACCCTCACAGTGTCTCTTGTGCCTATGTTTGTATCCCTTCTGTATTGAGTTTAAGAGATCCTTGCGTTGCTAGTGCAGTTCGGGAGTCGTGGTGAATGCTTAATATAGAGGCTTGAATACATAGTAGCAGTCTGATATTCTTCTGTGGGGCTCGCTGTTCACTTGGACTATGATTATACTACCCGTGCCCCATTGTTTTAAGTATTGAGGCTCCGATGTTATGGGAGACTGCTGCCTGAGTTTGCTTTGGGCCTTTTCAAGCAGCCGGGCTTGTTACCAATGGCAGGGTGTTCCAAATCGGAGCGCACTGCAGCTCCGTATAGTCTAGAAAACTCCAGGTCGATAGCCAGATGGCCCTGAAAACTTCTCTTTCAGGGCCTTCTGGTATAGAACAGCCCTGTGCACTTAATTAACTTCGGCTACGATACATCCGCGATTCAAATCGTCACGGACCCATTCGGCAGCATCCATGCCAAGGGCCCCTACTCCACAGCGAAGAACACAGAGATGCGACAGAGCGCCACTTGCAGATCCAGGAAGTGGCGGGGCATTCTTCAAGCAGAGAAGGGCTCTACTGACAAGGGTGCCAGAGGTTGGGATAGCTTTTTACCAGGTCTAGTGTTAGATCTACGACTTATAGTGTGCTTCTACCTCAAAGAAGCTTCAGGAGCTTGAGTTCATGATCCACGAGTTGCTTTGCATGCTCCCTGGCAGTACACTCAGAAGTGCACCTTTTGGCGATGTTCCTGTTTTTACTCGCCTTGCTATATACTTCCGTATACCTCAGCATCTGCGTGGTTCTTCGGAGATCCCCCCATCGGAAAGGGATCGCCGATGTGGTTTTCTGTTAGCAACCGATGCTGCTTGACGGCACCCTTTGGTAACAGGTGCTCGCATGTCGACAGTGTGGACGAGGTAGCTACATTTCAGCGCACAGTCTGCAGATTGAGTTTCTATGCAGACTCCGTAAGGCAAAACGACTCAGCGGTTCGACTGACTTTTCCGTCTACACAATCCCGTTTTTGGCTGCATCCGAGGAACAAGAATCTCGGCAACTTTCTCTGGACAGGTTTCATGACACCTGCGACAGCTTTCTCGCCCACCAACCGTTTTGGAGCAGACCTTCTTGAAGTAGTCGTCGAGGCCTGTTTATGGTCTGCGGGTCAGATCTCTGATTTTGGTTTCGATGTCTTGTCTCTATGACTCTAAGACATCAACACTGAAGGGTGCCTGTGGTCGCATTGTATCGCACACCGCGTGCGACGCACGCGACCTGCGGCGACACAGCTCTATGGCGCTCTCGCCGGGTTCTCTTTGAGCTCTGGCTGTGGCACGGTCAGTTCCGGGTCCTGTCGCGCTTCTGCCACGATCAGTGCACTTCTACATAATTACTACTACGGCCCGGAAGCACTTTAGAGCGCATTCGGATGCATACGGTGCTGCTCGGGGTCCAGACGGGCTCATATTCTTGTTGTACTTCCTAATATGTTCCCCCCGGTTTCTCCCGAAGCTGACAGAATCGCATTGATATCATCTCACCTTCTGAATTTTCATAAAAGCCTCCTAAGCTCTCTCTCTCTCTCTATAATAATAATAATATACGTATATACATATATAAGCCATGAAGGCCTGGCTCCTCCCTGGCCAAGAACAAGCCCTCGAGCAGGTCGAGCTGGCTCGTCTGGGCGGCGTCTACCGCGGCTTCAGCCGGGGCCGTGTGGATGCCGAGCATTCCCTGGTGGGGCACTATTCCCTAACAGGACGCCATGGGTCTGGAAATGGTAAGCCCAAGTCGCCGTCTGCTTCGTGTTTTAAGGGCTACTGCGATCAACGTTGTGACATGTTGCACCTTCCTCCGTCTGACTTTATCCTTCTTCTGGCATGCACAGAAGGGTTTTGAACAACTGGCACGCGTGATCATTCTCATGGTGGAGATTCTCGCGATGATGTTACGTAAAGCGTGTGGGAGCAAGATGCGTGTGGTGATGATGCATGATGATGTCGGCAATGGAAGCAGTGCTTATCGTGCCAGATGAGGTGAGTAGTTCGAGCACCAGCATGGCGGTGATGCCATGATTGTGTTGACGGTCGTGCTGACCTGCATGTGCATCAAACTAGCGATCGCCATCATCATTGCCATGATGGTGGTGCAGAGTCTGACGAGATTGCCCACCGTGATGATGGCAGGTGTGATTCAATAACAACTCGAAGCTTCGAAGGTGGTCAAGTGATGTCCAAATCTCCTGGCCGCAGCCACATGATAATGTAAAACTCCCGATCATCCGGCAGCTACCTGTCGCGATGCGGCCGCCGCAGCGGCAAGTCCACCGCTGGCGATGTGCAACCAGCAAAGCCCCAGGTTCGTTCGTGAAATCGGATGCATGCCACGTGCAAACCTTGACTCTGCACACACACCTATTGACACGCAAATGCCTATAAACATGCGACACGGCCGCCAGCAACTAGCATCACCATATTTGCCGAAGCACTGTGAAGAGCCGCTGAGCACCCTGAGGCCTTGTAGCAGAGACCACACAGCAGAGACTTGCAGGCAACACATGCATCCGTGGTCAGCTGCAGCAGCCTCACGAAGTGCAAGGTGTGCAGCACATCCTGACCCTTAGGCTGTAATCCGAGCTCCATGGCAACCCTGACGAGCAGATTCATGGCATGTCAGCAACGAGATTAACGAGAGTTTTGTAGGAGACCTTGTTGACAGCTTCCTGGAACTTCGCGCCCAGGAGCTGAAAGAGGCAGCTCGCCTAATTCAGGGGTCGGACTGATGAAAACATCCCCTTATAGTCCCTCCATAATTCAGCATAGTATACCGCCCTCTGCATGCAACGGCAGAGAGAGAGAGAGATACCGCCAAGACTCTTCTTTTTGCTAGCCACCAAGAGCAATTGGGACCTTTGTTTGCGTTGTACAAGTAGTGGATGGTCACAGGACATGGAAGGAGCTTTGCGACATGGAGGGAGCTTTGCACATGTGTGCTGGTTCTTTTAGGGGTCAGGCATTCCATTTGTCCCACGCCTCCCTGAATTGTCGTGCTGAAGAAGTATCACACCTTCAGCGGCACCGAACACTTTTCCTTACATGCTCAGCCATGACCTGAAACCCTAGAGCCCTAGAGTGTCATACATGGAACCGAGCCGCTGGCTGCGAACCGTGACGAACATCGGGACTGCCAATCCCCGATGCTTCCGCGCACCAGACAGGCTACAGTCAAATAGTACCCTGGAACCCGCAACCCAAAAGGCTGTATATGGTATAGGGTCTAATATGTGTGTGTATTTCTGTTTTTATCTAATGTATGACAATGTATGAACAGTAAGCAATGTCCGCATTCCATGGAATTAATGCACAAGTTGGATGTATTGTGCATATGCATGCGAACAAATTTAGCAGACATAGAAACTCTAAGCCCCGAACCACAGAAACCCTGGGTCTTTGTCCATTTGGAAGGCCCGTCTTGCGGAGCACCATTGTCAGGGAGGCCATAGGGCAGAACTCCTTGGTTTGAGCTGGGGGGCCCAGATAATATAGTACAAACTTCTGGGGCCCAAATACCTACTGAGTACCTACTATAATTGTACTTGGACCGTTTGGGCTTGTTTTTTGCGGGCGTATTGGTGTTTTGCGTGCTGCGACAAGTAACACTAACGGGTACGGCCCTTGTAACAGCAAACCAAACAGTCGTTTTACACAAATTCGGCAAATACTCACAGAAAAGAGCAGCACTCGCAATCCTGTGAACGGCCCCCTGGCGATAGCGGGCCGAAGTTACGCAAAGCTGCCTGCCGGTCAGGCGGATATGACAGTCTCTTGTGCCTCGGCCTATCAGCGTGGATGTTGCACAGACGTGCGCCACGGAGGTGACATGTGTGTATATATATATATATTTTGTATTTATTTGTTTGTTTATTTATATGTAAACACCACACATGCCTGGGTCTGCGCTGCTATCCCGAGTGCTGCGGTGACACTCTGTGTAAGCAAGACTACAATGACAGAAGCTTACAGAGTGAGGGGCTCACAGTAACCAAGCCGCAGAGTGTTCCCTAAACCCGAAACCCTAAACCTTAAGCCCGAAACCTGGCAGGAGCTTCCAGCACAAGGAGGAGCAATACTTCAGGGCGCACTGCGTCAAGGACTCCGAGTCATCGAACACCCTGGTTGCAGTCCCCTCCGCATCTGCCCCGAAACAGAAAGATACGAAGGCCTTAAAAGCATAATATAATGTGTATATGCTGATATATCATATCATATATATGTATATGTATATATATACACATGAGATAGAAAACAGATGTCACCTACAGGAGGTCGGTACCATGCATCCGCACCCGTTGTGGAATCGGGATCGGCGGCACGCACAACCCCGGCCACTGTTGCTTGGGGTTCGGCAGGAGATCGACGGATATGTCCGTCGAGAGCTGACAATCGACCACAACATCCCCATGGCTGAGGTAGCGGTTGTGCAAGAGTTGATAGGTTTCGGGTTTTTTACATGAAAAAAGCATGGCTGAAGTAGCGGGTTAAGGGTTGAAGGGCGCCCAGGTTTAGTTAAAGAACCTACATTCATTCAAAAGGGGGTCCACAGAGGCTCCAACTGCTAGGCAGAGAAACCTCAGGCTTCCTTCCTCGCGTACTGCCAGGACCCCCCCAATTTTTCGAAAATCCCATAGAAGACCTCCTGTAGAACCGCCCATCAAAGCCCCGATGCAGTAAGTAGAACAATTCGATGCGCTCAACAACCCCAAAGTCTCGCACCCCTAACCTATAAAACTACTGATGAATCCCCAAAACTCCTATAAAGCCCCTCGTAAAACCAAAACAAAAAGCCACGAACCCCCTCCTAGCACCACCCAGAATACAGCAAAATCTTGGAACTTAAAAAAAAAAAACAGAAAAATAAGAGCTCCTTTGGAGTCTCTTGGAGGTGCGGCGGCACTTGGAGCGCTGTTTCGATTACGTGGGCCTCAACTCGGCCACGAGAGCCTCCACGAAAATCTCGGGTATTAAGACTCCCTTTAGGGTTTAGAGTTTAGGGGTTTTGGAGTTTAGTGGTTCAGGGTTTAGGAGTTTGGGGTGTTAGCGGCTTAGCAGGTTTGGGGTTTAGGGTTTTAGGGTTTAGGGGTTCGGAGTCAGTACGGGTTTAAAAGAGGGGTTTGGGGTGTTAGGGGTTTTTGGAAGGACAGCGGAAGGAATCCGCATGGTAGTCCCTATGACACATTCCCGCAGTCCCTGCTAAGAACCTGGGAGAAGAATTAGAATCGGCCTCCTTTGAAGGGTTCCCTTTTTTCAGGGCAACTGCAAGGGTTGCGCATTTATGGGCAGTAGTATTTAGAATAGTTTCTTGTGGCATGTGATGGTATCCCTAAACCCTAAACCCTAAACCTATGGCTTTAAGAATAAGGAGCCCTAAGGGCAGCTTGATGACGTTTGGGGTTTTGAGCTTGGGTGCTCTGGGTTTAGGGTTAGGGTCCTCAGGGTTTAGGGTTTCAGGGTTTGGGTCCCAAGTATCTGGGGCCTAGGGTTTGAGGTTTCGGGTAAAAGAAAAGTCGCCTGGCTGTGCATAGCATACCGGTCTTTTGGGGGCGTGTCAGGGACGAGGAAACTTGTGTTACGTCTTGCTGATATTCTTGTTTGGATCCCTGTTACTACTTTCAACAGAAGAAGATGCAAGATGATGTTCGCGATGTTTTGTCGCAGCACTAGACTCAAGACGGGCGGTTCACTATTGTCATATAGTTTAGATGTCCTAGCGCATTCCGTTTTGTGAACTATGGGTACTGTTTTGTGCATGGCCCACTTATCTATGCTGGCTCCTTGTTTACAATGTTTGTGTGTTCTGCTTCTTTGTGTCGCCGGATTCGCAGGTTAACATGCCACGGTCTTAGAGGCGATGAAGTGTCATAGCAGTCATAGCACTGTCATAGCTCTGAGCTACTCCCCGCACTTTGTGAACCTGTACCTGCGACGTAAACTCAGCCTGATGATTCTCGACTATGCAAAAACCTCCCGCCACATGTGGCCAAGGATACCATTTCACTGACTTCGGCCACAGTACCTGCTTCAGGTGACTTTGCCGCGCTTCATTCATGTCAAGATACATAGCACGCTGCCCTGAGTTTTGCTTGCAGCTTCCTGTGCAGTCTGACTCGTTTGGATCATGAGTCTTGTTGAGGTTGTGTGTGTGTGTATGCAAATGGTTCATGAATCGGAATGTGACATGCTACGTGCAATGTGCTGGCTGCAAGGTTCTTCGTGGACGGCAAAGTCTGGCTTTCCGCTTGCTGTGAAGAGCAGGACTTCGACTTTGTGAGAAGCTTCGCTCAGAAAGTTCTGCCCCTAGGCAGCAACAGTCGTTTGTAACAGGATGCGTGTTGCCCACAGCATCTCATGCCTTGAGGGTGTGCACTCCAAGGCCATGAAGCCCTAACCCCGAGGCCGTAGCCCACGCTAGGGGCGGGGCTCGTGCTCAGCTACTGCACACGATGGCACATGAAGTTCAGGCCCAAAAGAGGATTACTTCAAACTACGAACATCCAGGCACTTCACCCATAAGCTTCGTAATCCCAAGCGCTAAAAGAGGTGCTCCGAATTGTCGATGTAAAGCCGAGAGGCCGAGGATGTCCTGAGGCCTCTACGACCAAGTATCCCCAAGCCGAGTGCATCCTAGGCCCTGTGCCTCAGAAATAGTTGCAGGTTTCAGAGTTCTCTGCGTTTCGAGGCTTCTGGCCGGTTCAGGCTTTTCTGATATCTAGGACCCACAGAGGCCAAGGTTTGAGGTATCGTCGCAAGGATGGGAGATGGTAGACTCTTTGCCAGGCTGGAAACTCTCAGTGGGCGGGTGGCCAATTGCACACACCGTAGGTCCCGAGCATCAGTGCTTTCCTCAAAGAAGTGCAGATCCGAAAGACTCCTCACTTTGCTAGTTGGAGTGTGAATTTCTGCATCTGGGATCTGACAATCTGGTAGCTCTCCCGGAAACTCCCTCATACGGAATGTGAACGTACCCCCTCAAGCCCGACAAGCCTCAAAGCCGTCGACCTACCATAAGGCCTCTAATCCATCAGAGAGGTCCCACGTCGAGCCTGCTGCGAGGCTTTGGATGTTTTTTGGGGGCTGGTCTCGCGATTTCCATCCTCGCAGATTCACTTTGCCACCGTTTCACAGACAGACAGACAGACACACCCACACACACACACAAAAGCACTACAATGCACAGCCGCCCCATGTGCACCCACGCCTGCACACACCGGTCAACTCACTCAAGCCGACACCCTCCCGACACCAGTTGCAACTGCTGCGGATGTTCGGTTGATACATGTCAGCTTGAGCACACACGGACATCCGTCTCTGCTTGCATGGCATTGCTGCATCTGAGCATTGTTGCACACCTTCATACGTGCATGCGGGAGGGTACGCAATGCGTGGTTTTGAGAAGGGAATAAGCCAGCAGATGTGCAGTCGAGAGTCACATCAAGGCCTGGTTTTGCCAGTGTGTGTGTGTGTGACATTCGCACGAAATGTACGTGGAGCACATGAGAGCTCCTGATAATCGGGTATCCCCGAGTTGCGAGCGCCCAATCAAAACAAACATCCGGATACATCGGATAAAAATCTAGGCATCTTTATTTGGCAGCCTCCTCGAACCCTGAACCCTCAACCCTGAATCCCAAACCCTGAACCCCAAACCCTCAGATCCAGAATAGAGTGCAGTGTGGACCAGTTGTCGTGAAGCCTCATTACCTGCCCTTGTGCGAGTTGCGAGATTCGAAACCCGAAGAACCACTTCCCTGCAGAATTGCGGCGTCCCTTTTGGAACATCGACTTATTGGTCCGAGGCCGCTTTTGGGCTTTCGGGTTCCGCTGTAGCTTGAGGGCGGGAGGGTTACTTTGGGAGCTAAGGGGGTTTAAGGTTTGGGGTTTAGGGCTGCCATTTTGGCTCAAGGATCAGGCGTGTCTTGGAGTAGAGGGGCACATGTCGCAAGAAGAAACTCAGCTGTTGCCCCGGCCGTCAAGCCCGAAGCGAAAGCGGGAGGAGGAGCAAGATCTCCAGCTTGCTGNCAAGGATCAGGCGTGTCTTGGAGTAGAGGGGCACATGTCGCAAGAAGAAACTCAGCTGTTGCCCCGGCCGTCAAGCCCGAAGCGAAAGCGGGAGGAGGAGCAAGATCTCCAGCTTGCTGTTAACGATGAGTTTGCGCCGGGAGATTCTCCGCCATCATGGGCCTTGGCCTTGCAGAGATCCCTTCAGCAGGGGATGTCCAGGATGAGCGATTCTCTTACCCTTCGACTGGACAGGGTGCTGGGCCAGAATGAGGAGCTTTCTGAGAGGATGACACACCTGGAGAACAAGAGAGAGGAGGATAAGACCAGGTTGGAAAAACTCGAGGATGAGCTAAAGNCCCTTCGACTGGACAGGGTGCTGGGCCAGAATGAGGAGCTTTCTGAGAGGATGACACACCTGGAGAACAAGAGAGAGGAGGATAAGACCAGGTTGGAAAAACTCGAGGATGAGCTAAAGAGCCTCAAGCACGAACTCCATTCTGAAGCACGCGCTCGCTCTGATCCCCCGCGCGACATACCGCGGTCCGTGATGATCCCGCCACCGGCTGTACTTCGCGACGTCTCCGACTTCTCGCACCTCGTCCTGGGTGGATGGCCAATCGACACCAGAAAGCAGCTCATCGAAGCAGATCTCCAGAGATTCATAGATACCTTCAGCCTGATAGGTGTCACAAAGACGGCAGTGTTCGGTAAGCGGGCAAGGGTCGGTCACATATGGCTCCAGCCGCTATCAGACCAAGCAGCTCGGGAGAGATTCTATGACCTGCTTCCCCGTGCCAACAAGCAGATGACAGCGACTGGCGGGGATCTCATCTGGATCTCACCCAGCAAGCCTTACGCAGTTCGTGAGCGCAACAAGCTGCTCCGAGCCTCGTATGACCGCCTCCTGAAGACCTTGGGCCTATCATCCGAGAATGATAGCGTGGAACTCGATTGGACGATCGGTGTCTGTTGGGTTGGAGACAGTAGACTGCTCGCTCTCGACGACGCTGCCCTTTTGGCCAAGGAGGGTCAGAAGACCATCGCGGTCACCTTCTCCAAGAACCTGCACGGCCCCGCGAAAGCCTTCTACAACCTTTCGGGAGTGGCAGCCATCGCCCAGCGCACAGAAGGTGATGTCGAGGCCATTCTTCGGAGTGACTGATCCCACAAGGGTTTGAGGGTGTCTGATCCTCAGTCTTCTCTTCCTGACAGCTGCATCTTCAGTACTTGGAATATTCAAGGACGCACCTTGGAAAGATTTAATTTGTGGCTTGAGGGAGCTAGGACTGAGGTTTTGGATATACTCGCCCTTCAGGAAGTAGCTGGATTGCACTTAATTAGTGGGCACGACGGAGCAGCGGGCCTCAAGCTTCGCAGCTTCGATGATGCGCTTNAGGGAGCTAGGACTGAGGTTTTGGATATACTCGCCCTTCAGGAAGTAGCTGGATTGCACTTAATTAGTGGGCACGACGGAGCAGCGGGCCTCAAGCTTCGCAGCTTCGATGATGCGCTTACTCCCCCTCTTCTGGGGATCGAAGCGGATGCAGATTCCGAGCTCTCTGGTTATATTATTTTTGGTTCCCATCAATTAGAAAGTCACCTGGGTCAAGTGATTCTCGTGGATGAACAGAGCCTAGACTTCGTGGTCTCTGGACGTTCAGGGAGGAGATGCATCAGCGTGACGTTTCAGCATGCCTTTCTCGGCTGCCCCTGCTTTGTCATGGGCTGCCATTTGCCTCACAAGAACAACAGCGATGTTGAGTTCGCTGAAGCCCTTGAGGAGATCGCTGCTGAGTGCAGGAAATCCTCTCCNGCCTTTCTCGGCTGCCCCTGCTTTGTCATGGGCTGCCATTTGCCTCACAAGAACAACAGCGATGTTGAGTTCGCTGAAGCCCTTGAGGAGATCGCTGCTGAGTGCAGGAAATCCTCTCCTGTTCCAGTTGCCTTGATAGCTGGGGATTTCAACTGCCAAGAGGGTGATGAAAGATTTCTACAGCTCACGGCCCTTATGTCACTACACAAGTTCGCCTTGGTATACCCTCGCACTGATACTTGGTTTGGGGTGCATACTTCTAGGCGCTACGACTTCTTCTTCGTCAGGGTTGACTGCGACAGGGGGCTACAGATCTTTGAGCCCTTGGAGGACATGAGCACAACAGTCAATGCAGGGGCAAGACTTCAACTCGGTTGCGATCATGCCTTAATTGAGGCTCACTTCCTTCTTGGAAAGTCTCGCCCAGGCAAGGCTAGACCTCCTAGGCCCAAGTTCTCTGGCTGCGTCAAGGCATGTGTGAACCCAGACGTTCTTCAGTCACACCTGCCGGCCCTGGCACACGTGCCTGATGAGCCCCGTGCCCAGTGGGCAGAGCTGAAGAAACTGGCTCGTCACTGTTGCTTTCCCCGGCCACGCCTCAAGTTTGTTGACAGCCCCGCCTTGAAGGATCTGTGCAAACAACGTCTTTGTGCACCCACCCTTGAGCAGCGACATGCCCTTTCTAGCCTCATCCTCACGACGCGAGCAGCAGAGAAGCAACAGTGGTGGAAGTCCATCGAGGACAGAGCAGGCCAAGGGGATCCTCAGGCCATTCGTTTCCTTCGTAGGAGGCAAAGTCCCCGAGCGGATCCGTCTCCACTCCTTGCTGCTTCGCAGGGGAGAGACCAAGCAGCACAGGCAGTCCGCGACCATTTTCATGCCGTCATGGCAGCTGCCTGCCCCGATGAACTTCAAAAGTGCTCGGACTTGCAGCTTCAACTCCGTGAGCGAGCTGAGCAAGTACCTTTGCAGCCTTTTACACTGGAGGAAGTCAAGCAGCATGTTGCAAAATATTCGCACTCATGTAAAACCTCTGGGCCCAGTGGAATCCCCAACGAGCTTCTTACTGCTTTGGCTGCCAGTGTTGACGGGGCTGATTTTCTTTGCAGTCACATGAACCAACTCCTGTTACACAAGGGCCTGCCGCCTGAGATGCTCGAGGCGTTCGTTTGTCTCATCCCGAAGAAGATTAAGGTACTTTTGCCCAAAGACCTGCGACCTATCTCATTGCTGGAAGCTACTTTGAAACTGTGCGGAGGCCTTCTGTATAGGAGATGGGTAGCTCAGTGCGCGCGGCCGAGATCACAACAAGGGTGTCTGCCAGGTTGCCAGACTATCACCTCCCTCTACCTTGCCCATGCCCTGCTGTACAAGGAGTATAAGATGCAGACACCCTCGCTTTGGCTGCTGCTTGACGTTCAGCAGGCCTTTGATAGCCTGCGACGCTCCAAGCTGCTGACGTACCTCTTGCGCGGCCCCCCTTCCCTTTCAAGGGAAGCCAGCAAGCTGTTTGACTTGATTCAGGCCAGATTGACTATGAGATGGTCGGGAACAGAATGGGTTCTCGAGTGCAATACTGGTGTGCAACAAGGGGCTCCGCCCTCTGCGGGCCTATTTGGGCTGATCTTGGGGGAGTGCCTCGACTCCCTCTTCCAGGGTTGGGACGATGAGGNAGAATGGGTTCTCGAGTGCAATACTGGTGTGCAACAAGGGGCTCCGCCCTCTGCGGGCCTATTTGGGCTGATCTTGGGGGAGTGCCTCGACTCCCTCTTCCAGGGTTGGGACGATGAGGGCAAAGTTCAGACGATACATGTTGATGCTGAAGGTAGACCCATGCATGGCTGGGCTTTCGCTGATGATTGCATCCTCTGCTTTAGGGATTGGGTTTCATTCGAGCAGGGCTTTCAGGATCTTCTGCAGGCTTTTGAANGATTGCATCCTCTGCTTTAGGGATTGGGTTTCATTCGAGCAGGGCTTTCAGGATCTTCTGCAGGCTTTTGAAGAGCTGGGGCTCAAAGTCAATCTGACCAAGACAGTCCTATTGGTGCATGAAGACTTGTGGGAAGGGGGCGAGCGGCATTTTGCTGCAAACGCCTATCACCCTGGGTTCCAGATTCGCTGGCAACAACAGGCTAAATATTTGGGCAGACCAATAACNCATTATAAGGGGGCCTGCACTTTGTCCACTTGGCTTCTTTCCTCAGCGCGCACTCTGAACTATGTGGGTTGGGAAACAATGTCCCCGCTTCTCAAAACCTGCTCTTGGTCGTCATCTAAGACAGCACTGCATATCCTCAACCGCTACATTTTCTCGAAGTGGGCTTGGTGCTCCGTCATGCTGGAACCCTTGCAGTTTGTCAGAGATGAGGTTTGCGCCTCGCAGGTGTCTTTGCTTCANAGAATGGGTTCTCGAGTGCAATACTGGTGTGCAACAAGGGGCTCCGCCCTCTGCGGGCCTATTTGGGCTGATCTTGGGGGAGTGCCTCGACTCCCTCTTCCAGGGTTGGGACGATGAGGCATGTTGATGCTGAAGGTAGACCCATGCATGGCTGGGCTTTCGCTGACGATTGCATCCTCTGCTTTAGGGATTGGGTTTCATTCGAGCAGGGCTTTCAGGATCTTCTGCAGGCTTTTGAAGAGCTGGGGCTCAAAGTCAATCTGACCAAGACAGTCCTATTGGTGCANNNNCTATTGGTGCATGAAGACTTGTGGGAAGGGGGCGAGCGGCATTTTGCTGCAAACGCCTATCACCCTGGGTTCCAGATTCGCTGGCAACAACAGGCTAAATATTTGGGCAGACCAATAACAGTATAACACATTATAAGGGGGCCTGCACTTTGTCCACTTGGCTTCTTTCCTCAGCGCGCACTCTGAACTATGTGGGTTGGGAAACAATGTCCCCGCTTCTCAAAAGCTGCTCTTGGTCGTCATCTAAAACAGCACTGCATATCCTCAACCGCTACATTTTCTCGAAGTGGGCTTGGTGCTCCGTCATGCTGGAACCCTTGCAGTTTGTCAGAGATGAGGTTTGCGNCCGCTACATTTTCTCGAAGTGGGCTTGGTGCTCCGTCATGCTGGAACCCTTGCAGTTTGTCAGAGATGAGGTTTGCGCCTCGCAGGTGTCTTTGCTTCAGCTGCTGCTTAGGGTGTATGCAGACAGAGGCGACGAGCGGTCAGAACCCTTCTGACGCTGCTACCTCGTTTGCAGTGGATGTACCTTATCCTCAAGCGTCAGTGGGGTTACGCGGGCCACTGTCTGCGAAGGGACCCTGCCAAGGCAGAACTCCTGCTCGTCCATGCACAGAATCCCCGGCACATAGTCCAAGCAATTCCCGCTCCGTGGCATAGTCTGNGTCCATGCACAGAATCCCCGGCACATAGTCCAAGCAATTCCCGCTCCGTGGCATAGTCTGTACACCTTTCTAGCCGACACTGTGCGCCAATTGGGTTGGTGGGATCAAGACTGCAAGCCTGAAGTTTGTCAACTCCAGTACTTGGCCACTGACAGAAAACGATGGTCCTCGGTAGCTGATGCTGTAGCTATGCAATTTGTGCTTCATAGGCCCTATGTACATGTACTGCACTGGGAATCCTGGAAGGTGCCATTGAGGATTAGTGAAGTTTCCGAGTGGTATCTTGCTGTCTATGTGCTCAACATTGGGGGTCCGTCTGTGCAGTGTGGCTGGACAAGGAA
The DNA here is from genome assembly GCA_003297005.1 of Symbiodinium sp. clade A Y106. Taxonomy (NCBI): domain Eukaryota; class Dinophyceae; order Suessiales; family Symbiodiniaceae; genus Symbiodinium; species Symbiodinium sp. clade A. The sequence continues at coordinate 66,850 of BGNK01001713.1, read as the reverse complement.
CAGGGCTGCGTGATCAAGACAGTTGCTTCCGTGCATCTCATCTTCCCGTTCATGTTCATGATGAGGCAGTGTTTTAATGCTGATNACTGCTCCCACAGCTTCCAGACATTTCACGCAGTGTTTGGGAAGAGTGGGGTGTAGTGGTGACGTTCACTGTGTTTCTTGAGTCGTGGCGTAGTCACTTACTCGGGTTTGCTGGACTGTCATACGGTCTGGCGCGTTACGTGCCCTGTGATGCACGAGCCATCGCTGAGGCAGGCAACTTGGAGGCACTTCAGAGAGACCGAGACCTCGTTCAAAAAAAATTAGGTGATATTCAGAGGTTAGAGCGCACTGAAGTATCACTTGACTTCTTGTCTTTGTGCCTATTACAGCCTGAAGAAGCCTCCACCGTGGATCCAGACAACCATGTTGACGGTTTCAGGCCCTTTTCCTTCACCTTTTCGTTTTCTCGTTCGGTCAGGAGACTTTGGTCACGCTAGATTTTTTCGGCATCTTCAGGATTTCCGCCCCCTCCCTTGATTTGCCCGGCATTCTCTCATTTCCCATTTCCCGGTGATCTTGAACACTTGTTGGGAAAAGAGGGGGGGGGCAGGTCGACCACTTTATTGCCTGCAGCACGCCTTCCGTGCCAAGTGCCCCTACTAAGGAGATCCTCCTCGACCTGCAGCCATGGCCGCTCCCATGATCGTGGAGCGAAGCATGTTCTACGGGAGGACAAATGTAACAAGAATAATTAGTAGCTGCTGTGAACCGATACTTCGTGCCCGAACCTTCGCTTTGGGTCCCCCGTAGGGCTGCTGAAGCAATCATCACGAGACATCGGGCGGCATGGCCTCCGTGCAGGGAGCTTCGTTGTCGACCATGGGCACATGGGGTCTCCCACTTATAAAAATTGAGCCGCATAAACTAACTCTTGTCTAAGATTTGTCTTGAAGATATCGGTGTCAGTGTCATCTGACCCCTGTGCGCATGGGTTTTGCGACCTCGGCCTAACAGAGACTCTACAGTCCAAGATATCCTGCACATTCAGAAATCGGAATCTTTTGAGCCCTCTGCACACGGCCCTTCCGATTTCCAGACAACAGACAGACGGTCGTCAAGTCAGAGATTTCGGATGTATGCAGTCTGTTGCTGGGAAAAGTCACGCTTGGCGTGAGAGTCCGTGCCTGCGCAGACTTGGTTTGACCATGTTGGTGCATGCAGTGGCAGTGCCGAATCGTAGAGTTGCCCAACCCACGACAGACGACATCCTGAGAAGCCATGCCACGCTAAGACCTTGAGCCCTGAACCCGGTACCTGAAGGGCAGTGCGGCAGTACCACTCCGTTGAATAACACTTTGGGAGGCTATTGGACGCCCCGTTGCTGTCCGAAGCCCCGATGACCGAGGTCATCGTGAATGCGCTTAGGGTGTAGTGGGTGCCGCTGGTTCGAGGGATTCGATGAAGATGACCCATGGCATGGAGCGATAATTTCTCAACTCCTAATCCTAGATTCTGCGCCGATGGATGACTTTCGGGATGTGGTCGCAGGGACTTCTATGCCAAGGTCATGTTCAGGGGTGCGTAAAGACTAAGCCCCTGGCCCAGACGATAAACCCTAGCCATAAAGCTTGCAACCCAGGCTTTCTTTCTTTCCTGATGCTGGCACTTTGAAGGTTGCCTTCAACAAAGAACCTAATGAAGGTCTGTACAAACCTTATAGGAACCTTTAATTGATGACGTGCATCCTTTGAGCAGCTTGCAGGTGTCTAATGGAGGGGGCCTGTTGAAGTAGTAACAGTTGTTGTCGTTTTGTTCTTATATATATGCGGGTTTAGGCTTAGGGTCTAGGGCTTCCCGCGTATGTTTACGTAGAGTATAGATCGAAGCCCCAGAGGCCGTGGTCTACTTATTCTAACGGAGAAATGTCACCCAACACATCTCTATTTAACTTACCTGGGATCGCACATCTTTGCTGGTGTATTATAGGCTCTCAAAACGGAAAGGAGGCCAAGGCAAGGAGCTTCTAGGCATGGCACGAAGCATCAAGACATGAAACCGACCGAAGCAAACTCTCTCTGTCTCTCTCTGTCTCTGTCTCACTCTCTCTCTCTCTCTATCTCTGTCTCTCTCTCTCTCTATACACATAGATGTAAGAGCCATTGATTGTTTTCCGGAGCCGCCACTGCTCCCCACATCAGATTCGACTCGGTGACACCTCCAGCGTGCAGCTCGTGGCCGCCAGCTCGGCTGTCTCCGGACGTAATGTGTTTCCGTTCTGCTGCCTGTTGCTGATTCCAGGTCTCGCCCCTGGAATCTTTCATCCAGGCAGCGGGTGCTTCCTTCTGTTTGCGCTGCTGCCTTGTCTGGACTGCGGTTCGCCTTGGGGTCTCATGACTGATTGCGTGGAAGGCGTCCACTTGAAGGCTCCAGCCTCCAGCAGTCAAGTCAGGTTCTTGCCGCTGCAGTTGCGATTGGAGCAGCTGGCTCCAAAGTTGATTGCTCATGATTCATGACCGCGAACAGTGCAAGAAGATCTACTTCTAGCAATGAATCAGACTCGTGCCTCGTTGTCGAGCATTGGCCAGACGCGAGTTAGTTCACTCATGATTCATGATTGGTGCTCACAAGTTAAAGTGTCTCTTGCAGCAGTGATGCCAGCCTCAATTTTACCCTTCCTGGGTCTGGATGCCGTCAATGTGGCAACACATGTGGGGGAGGGCATGTGTTCAGCCTGCCGTCAGCACTATGGAACACAGGACAAGGACGTGGTTCAGCTGGATGTGCACATGTAGCTATCATATAGGTCACAATGCAAGTCGTGACTTTGTTTTGGACCGACTTCGCTTCTGACAGGATGCTCGGCCAGAGGATGAGTACCACGCTTCGGCACTATGTCGCATTTGCCACTACTTGAAGCGGGGCTCCTTCGGCGACGTCGCAATGCCCGACTTTCTTGCGCTGCTGGTCGGGAGCTTCGACAAAGATTGGTCATGGTTCTTCAAGCCAGTCCAAGAGCAAAGCCTCGGCATGAGAGCGTGAACATCACTCTTTACATCACCGCCGTACCTCTTTCTCGTGATGAGGATTTGAACCAGGTGTTTGGAGCTGCAAGTTGTAACCAATCGGCCAGTGTTGTTGCAAGAACACGTGCGAACCCAACCAGCTCAGTCTTTGGCAGGTACCTGGTGATTGGGTTCCTGTGACTGAGTTTTGGACAAAGTATTGCCCAGAACACCTGCGAGAAGCGCACAAGAATTATGCCGCCAAGAAAAACTGGATCACCAATGTGTCTTCCACGCAAGTTAAATCTGGCACGTGACATGTGAATTTGAATTGATGTCATCTTCTTTGTGTGGATGGCGGATGGCGTGTCTGAGCTTATGAGGTACTGGGACTTCGAACGCAGAAGGTGGGACGGTTGCGGACGTGATTATGGCGTAAGTGGCATAAGTCATAAGATTCAACTTTTTTCTGCCATGGCCTTTCTCCGTTGCAGCTTGAAGGGGCACGCTGAGCAGCTGGGGCAAGCTGCCCAACCAGCCAAAAAGAGACTTTGCAGAAGCGGCGACAAGGCGCACGTGGAGGCTGCTGCCAGAGAAGCGCTGTCTGCTCTTCAGAAGTTGTCGCCTCTGGAATACTGCAAGGGCACTAGGTCGCGGCAGAAGCTTCGGTGTGTGCTTGCCAAGCATCGAAAACGGCAGACATTTTTGGAAGCACAATCAATTGAGGACGATCTAGTGCAGCAGCTGCAGTCCGAAGCAGAAAATGTGGCCGCTTGGGCAGACTGCCTGGATCTTGTAAAGCAGCACATGGGAACATCAACTTTGATGGACATGCAGGAAAGCATGATTCAGAAAGTTATGCAACTTCCTGAGCATGTGGTGCATTTCTTGATCTTGGAAGCGGGCCAGCAGCTCTTGCAGAACACGGCCACAAGCGCAGGTGCGATGACAGCCAGGTTCATGAATTTCATATGCATGGAAGGCGAGGGCCTCTTCATGCAAGCCCGAGGTTGTGTCAAGGAGGCGGCTCTGCTTCAGCTACAGAGCAAATTGCTCAGTATGTGGGTCGCATCGCTGTCGAGAAGCACAGCTGTGGAGAAGCACTTGGCTGCTATCCCAGAGCGACTCTGGCTTCCAACCCTGGCAGGGCGCTGCTTCACAAAAGGTCACAGTGTCCTATGGCGCGTAGAGTGCAAAATTACCGAAATATGTTGTCGCGCTCGGGGCCTATGATCAGGTCAGACACGATAGTAATGATGTGCGTAATTTCATGAATATTGGAATGTTTGCACCTATATATTGAATCCAGGTCTATGGGCGACGCCAAGTCAGACTTTGACATGCAGCGACGGCATTGAGAACAAGACTGGGTTTTCTCCACGCAATTTCGTGGACCTGCAGCGCTTCATCGCATGCACCAAAATCGCTACGGGAAAGCACGGGGAGACAATAAACCTTGATGACACGCGGGCCGCGGTTATGCTATCCCCTTCGAGTCGTGTATACATGTCTTTCAGTACCGCAGGAGCTTTGAGGCGCAAACATTTGCGAGTCATTGCGCATATGATCTTATCTTCTTCTTAAAACAGACACTGCATTCCTTGTGAATTTCATTCTAAACCTTGCCCTGAGGAAGCTGTGGCGTGAGGTCACTTCTTCTGCTCAACATGGAATTGAGGATGGCCAGGCTTTGAGGATGGCCCCAAAGCTCCTGCCCGAACTGACCTCGTTGCAAGCTGCGCTGGCCACTTTTCAGTTTCCACAGATTGGCACTGAGGAGTACAAGAATATCCTTGCACAGTTGTCGGCATGTGCAAAGTCTCCTCAAGTCTTAGCCGTTTGCAGGGGCCACACCATGCCAAGTGGGGCGTCCCATGTGCATGACTTCTGTGTGACTGTTGATGGCATCAGCAACTTGCTCAGCCAGAAGTTTCCCATGAAGGCTTTTGAGGAGATCATCAATGGCCTGTGGGAAATGCCGACGACACTTGATTACCATTTGTGTCCGGGCGATATCTCTGGGGACATGATTTCTGTGCTGCGGATGGCCTCCATCAGAGGCGGGGAGAGGGAAGCGGGTGTGCCAGTCGCGTTTCAGCTACGAAGAGTAGGCCGTGAAGAAGCTGGTGTTAGGCCCCTGATTTCATGAAGGCAAGCTACGCTGGGTTGTTTACGGTTTACGTGTCATATTGGGGGCGCTGGATTAGCTTCGCACCAGGCGCTGTCGAATCTGAAGTTCTTTGGCGTTGACAACAAAGCACTGGCTGCCACAGCCAAGCTCCTCGCCGACTATTTCTTGTCGCTGTCGACCTCCCGTGCCTCAGGAGCTTTCGATCTGCTGAAGCCAGCTCTTTTGCTGCTGAAAAATGTGAATCAAATCTTAGTTAAGGAGGCTGACGAGGGGTCCAGCGTGAGGCAGGAAAGTAGTTGGCAGACAGCTGCGTTAGCAGCTGCCGGGCGACTTGAGCAGCGCTGCTGGGATGAACTTCTTAATGTCGTCCGGGACATGCTGAGCAGACACCACCATGAGGCAGTGGAGAAGCAAATGCAGACGCTGTCGTTGACGGGCAAGCTTTGCTAGATCAAGAAGGTTGTGCAGAGTGTGGGCCGAGCGAAAGGAATCTGCAATGGAGCAGCTTCTAGCCAGGTTGGGGAGTTGGACTTGGAACAGCTTCTGCAGCGTCTGAAAGACATCGCATGCGTCCACACTCTAGACCGAAGTGTCCTGGCGGCGGTTCTTCCTGAGGTCTTGGTAGCGATGGATGGATGCGAAAAAATTTTCGTCACTGCAGAAGGTCCTGCAGCAACAAAAGAAGAACATAGCTTGGGCCGATGCCGAGTTGGACCGCTTCAGGCCTGCAGCCTTGCTGTCTTGTTGTTTGAGGCAAATCAGCAGAAGGCAGGTAATACGAACCTTCCTTGCGTTGCCGGAAGCCCGTGAAGGCCAATCCAAAACGCAGTGCAGACTGCCAATCTCGAGCGAGTCGCCTGGATGTTTGAGGACAATGAGCATCGGGACGCTGTCGTGGCACAATTGATTAAGTTTCGAGGAAGCAGCACCGACTTCGTGAAATTCCTGCGTGGAGCGATGGCAGTTCTGTCTGCGTCAACGGAGCAGCACATGGTCAAAGTTGTCTGGCCGGAGCTGGTGTCAGTCAGCAAACGCATGAAGGACGGGGTCACGGGACAGAGTGAGTCCTGCCACTTTCGTTAAAACGACTGACTATCGCTGCAGGAGCTTCGTGCAGACATTTCCGCCACCCTTGGTTGCCTCATCGTTGCAGCTATGTTGGAGAAGAGTGCTAGCCCAGACGCAGGCCGCAAGGTCGTAATTTTTTTATCCCAGGGCCTTGGGATGTCTCCTGAAGATTTGCCCCAAGTTCTGTCCCAGAGATTAAAGGCTTGTGTAGGAGATGGCAAAAAACGCCGGATGCAGTAGAAGAGAATGCTGCAAAGCAGATTCAATTGTGCTTCCGCGGAGTGGACCTGGGTTACGTCCTTAATCTTCTCGTTGTCGGAAAATGCCGCTGCCCAGCTATATTGCATGCATTTACATCTGCTGGTTGCAAATGCAATGCATGATTCGTGTGCCCGTGGCCTGCAGGGGCAGCTGCTGTTCGTCATGGTGCGTTGAGTTCTCAGGGTGTTCTGCTGTTCGTCATGTGCCGACTTGCGCGCACTAAGAGCCCATGCCATTTTCGCCAAGCTTTTGCAGCAGGTCTGCGGATCTCTGCATGGCGGCGGCACCAGCCTGGGTTCCGGCCAACAACATGCTGCTGCTGCTGCTCGAACGAGTTGACAACTGGCAATATTCGTCATGCTACTCTTCTGTACTTCTACAATAACCACAATCATTGACTCTAATTCTCTTCATCATTCAAATCCGCCAACACTTTACGCCCCACACCCCGGCCCCCGGCTCCCGACACCCCCACCGCGCAACCCATCCCACCCACCACCCACCACTCCCGTCCTCACCCCCACAATCCCCCCCTCAGCGAAAACAGTTTCGAACGGTATAAATAGTTGTGAAACAGTTTTGCTACTCAAGTGGCCCCGCGACAGACAAAGAGGCCCGCGCCGTTAGTAACGCTTCAGTGATTGAGAGGGAGAAACGACTCCATTATGAATCTCTTGGCCAGGTCCTTGGGTGGAATCACCAGCGACATCCTCTTCAAGTACATGGGATTCCGCGGCCGCATCTGGGCGCAATTCTTGTCCCTCTTCTTTGAAGCAATCTTNCCAGGTCCTTGGGTGGAATCACCAGCGACATCCTCTTCAAGTACATGGGATTCCGCGGCCGCATCTGGGCGCAATTCTTGTCCCTCTTCTTTGAAGCAATCTTCCTCTTTTGCTTCGGCGTGGTGGACAACTCCCAGCCGTGGTACGTGGCATTGGCCGTGCTTGTGTGCTTCTCCCTGTTTGTCCAGATGGCAGAGGGAACCAGCTACGGCATCGTGCCTTTCATGAACAGGCCTCAGCTGGCCGTGGTGTCTGCCCTTGTTGGGGCTGGAGGGAATTTGGGAGCTGTCATTGCAGGCTTTTGCTTCTACAGGCCGATCGATGATCCCTTGCTTCCTTTCCAAGTGCACGCTGGCTACGTGATGTTCTGGGCATTGCTGAGCCCTTGCTACTACTGGGCAGAGCACGGCGGCATGTTTCATGGCCCTGCAGAGGTAAAGACGTCAGAGATCAAGGCCGCTGAAGAAACAAAGGCCGCACCCACCTCCGAAGTAGCGGTGTAGAAGCGCAACAAGGTACTCCTTGTGGCAACCACTGCCGCGCTTCTGTTTCTCACCCAAGTCGCTGAAGTGATTGAAGTGACTAAAGTCTACTAAAGTCTATGTGGGCAAATTGCTCGCACTTGTATAGTTGCAGTTCTGTCGAAGGACGAGATCCTGATGACCGCATTGCACCTTAGCGGGTCCTAGCGTGGAGTGCAGGGTCGCAAGCGCAGCGCGGAGTAGTCGCTTGGGCGAAGCCCAAATGACACCGGAACGGTCTTAGCAGCTTCTGCACGGAGTGCGGGGTTGCAGGCGCAGATGGGACGTAAATTCGCGGAAAAACACCCTACACTGTGATGTCGCTTGCCTTCTATTGGGTTATATCTGGTTCTTTTTTGTTTTGCAGTTGTTTCAAGCATCTTGCGTAGGGATTTGCTTGGGTGTCGTCTGGGGCTCACCATATTCCTGGGCCAACGTGCCTTGCTTCTGCCCGAACAGCCTCGCCTGCAGACTGCGAGTGGCTAGAGTCCAATCCCTTCACTCCTGGGGTAAGAACCCGTTTAAGAGAGCGCAGCAGCAACAGAGCTGAGAATTCAGAATAGCGACATGACAAGGTGAATAATGAAAGCAGTCACCATCAGAACACTACGAAGGAAGGTGTCATGCAAAACCCCACCCTCAAAAGAGGCAAGCGAGGAAGACAAGAAAAGCGTGCCCTGTAGCCATGCCATGGCCCGGGGACTCAAGAAGCCGCCGAAGCGCCGGCGGCTTGGAAGGCGTCGGAGCAACAAGAGTGGGGAAATGAAACCACGAGCTTAGCGGGAGAAGTGCGCGCAGCGAAGCTCAAAATATACATGCACTGGTGACTAGTTACTGTATCATGGCTTGAATGCCAAGACTTGTCCTATCGAACTCCCAACCATCAAACTGGATTGCAGCCCTGGTAGGTCGTAGCACTCATGTAGCAAGAAATGGTTGAGGTTCCAATCGCGTCGTTGCCAGGTAGCGGACAAATGCACGCGCAAGCGAAATGGAAATGGCACTGCTGCACACGCTCCCAGAATGCCACTTTTGCCAAGCAGAACCGGTCGCGCATACCATTTTTGACATCGAAGTTTCGATGCAGGGTCGAACGGAGTGTAGGAAATGTCACATGCCTATCCTGATTCGTTTTTCCGGATGCAATCTTTCCCATCGGTGAACAACAAACAGGGTGCAGGACATTTCTATGCTTGTTCCGGTGCCCGGACGAAACCTGAACGAAAAGTTAGCCATCGGTGAACAACAGGGGTGTAGGAGATTTCTATGTTGATTCGTTTTTCCGATGCCGGGACCAAGCCGGAACGAAAAAAGTCAGCTTTACGTTTACACTGGCATCGCTTGGAGGCCCAGCCGAACTGCCACCGCGCAGGCCGTGGCTGTGAATTCGACGTCAGCGTGAGCCACCTTGGGTTGGGCCCTGGGCTTCCAAGCTTGAGCCAAGATGCCAGGAGCAGAACGCTGGCCTGGCTTCGAAGGACCCGCCTACGGTGGATGCAGCCACTGGCAGCTGGGCAGCCGAGGCCTGGATGATGTGGGAGGCTGGGAGCAAAGGCGGGAAGCTTGGACTTCAGGCGGTCGCCCATGCCCGCATCTTGCTGGGCGAGAGGCCGGCTCTGAAGAAATCCAGCCACCGGGAAAGAGGGCTTGGAGGGAACTTGAGAGATCGCGCAAGGCCACCCGAGCACGGTGTTCCGGAGGTCGAGACCCGTCAAAGAAACCAGAGCTCTTGTTCACCATGCAGGCGGCGGCGATGCTGTCAGCTGTCCTCCTAAGACTGCCAGACCTGTGGTCCGAGCTGGCCCAGGACAAGGAAGCTTAGCAATAGGCGCTGGTCATAGGTCCCGCAGAGCGATCAAAACATGTCAATGCTATGCTGCTATACATAAGTGAGGATGCGCTGCTTGCTTTCGGAACCACTTCCACTGCGAATGATGTCTCCGGCAGCGCCAGGCAAATCGCGTCGGGATGAAACTCTGAACGTCCAAGCGGCATGTGGCGTGGGTAGAGTATGAAGCTCTGAGTCTCAAACCTATTTGGCGACTTCCGTGCCTTCCCTGGAGGAGTCGAAGCGGAGGATCGGCATTCGCCAGAGCCCCATCGAGGGCAAAGAAGTCGGCAGGAAGCACGTGCGTTTGTCAGGTAGCTGGCCGCGAAGACTTGGCTGCGAGATCAAGGAGTGTCGTGACATGCCCGTCCCGCTTGATTGAAACCTCCGGCTTGGACATGGGTATTGCTCGAGCAGGCAAAATGAGCATTTTATTTCTTCTTGGGTTTCATTCAGGCTGGCTTGATTCTGAGCCTGTTCGTCCGTACGAATCCAATGCCGGAGAGTGGTTCAACTATTGTCGTGTTTAATGATATCTCCAGGAACAAGTCCGACAGTTTTCACGTTTACAAGGAGGCTACTCCTCTCAGCTGTGGCATCGGCAGTATGTCCCGTCCGCAGCAAGGCTCTGGCGCGGATGCCATCTGTTGTTGCTGAAACATGATATAACATGATGGTCAAAGTTTCTCGACGCCCCTTCGAAGAGTCACAGAGACTGCTAAAGTCGCGCTATCTCGCAGGCGGGAAATTCTAGGCCGTCGCGGTCCCAGCCCGGCACGAAAAACTCTTGAAGCTTTGGGAAAGCCAAGTCTTTCTTTGCCATCTTGACCTCTACTCCGAAGGCTCGCCGCCGCGGCGACGTCCGTGACGCTCCAGTGCCTGCTTGGCGAGGTCTCCGAGAGGGTCAAACGTCTCTTGGACTCGAATTCTGTTGCCATGAGGCCGAGGCCGACGAGGGGAAGTTCATTGCTGCCTTCCAGTCCCTGAGACGTGCAGAGGCCGGTGCGAACAGCTACCTCTTCTTTAAAGCTTGGTCAAGATGGGCCGAATCCTGCAATTCCACTGCAGGCCCTGGCCAAGCAAGCTGGCGACGTCACTGGTTGGAGCCTGATTTGCCACGAGCTTCGCCCAGCTGACAAGACTCTGACCTTTGCAGCCTCTGCACATCCCTTCTAAGATGTGCCAAGCCTTAAACTCTTTTGGAATTTATTTCTAGCAGCCATTAGTTGGCCCAGGAGCCAGCAGGGCTGAAGCCGCCCTCGATGGGCTCCGAGCTGCGGCTTTGCAGAGCCAGCAGCCCAGGCTATCGGCAGCTCAAAGATCAGTGATTGAGGAGCCTTCCTCAAGTAGAATAGGATTGTGTGGCTTGGAGTCTTGGAGTACCCGGCCCGTATAGCGACCGAGACAAGTGCTGAGATATGGCGAGGGTTATACCTCTCCAGGATGGCACTTCCAGATGATCAATGATGTGCCGCGAGGGGAGCAGTATGCCACTCGCCGAGTCGAAACTTGGTATCCACGCAAGATGCTTCGCTGAGGATTGACGCATGCTATGGCTACGCGGAAAAAATAAGCGTATTCACCATAAGATGTATGTATATATATATACACATACATCTAGTTTTTGTTGATGTCTGTCTATATATGGGTGGTTGTCAAAATCATGGTCCCCTTTTAGGTCCCTGTTATAATACGGCACCTATTATTTAGGCTGCCCAAAGGGACCTTAATTTTGACAACTACCGATATGCATAGATTGCACGGAGAGACGTCGCTGGGTCGGGGCCGGACACTTCCGCATTGGAAGGGACGGGCCATTGCCTTGGCGGTGGCGCAGCTCGCCGAGAGGCCCGAGGCCGGGCCCTGACCTACCCTCTAATATACTTAGGCTATGTATAGAATGTATATATATATATATATATATATGTATATACACATATAATATAGATTGTATATATATATATATATATACGTACATAGAGAGAGAGATAGAGCTTATATATGAGTATGTATATGTAGATATCTTATCCATTCCTATCCCATAGAAGCCCATGCGAAAACCATTGGAGTTGGCCCACGGTTATAGGCAGTTTTGAAGGCCTTTCTGAGGTTGGGGGTTTTGGGCTTGAGGCCTTGGTATAGGGTCTAGGATGTATGGGTGATGTGCAGTGCTGCAGTGATTCGATGTAAGCGGCGGTGACTGCGCTCCAAGAGTTGCGCCGGTCCAGTTCAGGATCAAATGCCACAGTTAATGTGACTTTCAGATCGACAGCCTGATTTTGCCTGCAGTCTCCCATATTACGGCATCAAGCGGAAACGAACCTAAATCTTGCTATGTTTCCGGTGCTTGCACCGACAACACTGACACTGCATCAATCTGCGAGCCTTGCTTGTTTTCTGCTTGGCTCTGGCCACGAGGTGCGGGCACGAGGTGGTGTCACGGCTTTGGACATCGGCACCGGAACGGGTCTGCCACGGGCTTTTTTTGCATTGAACCTCCGCATGCTACTGGAACAAGGTGCATCGAAAAGATTCGTGTAACTCTGCTGCTCAGGCTGGCTCTCATGTGCGCGCAGCAACAGGCAAAGCTTTGCAGTCAAATATTCGCCAAGGCTTAGCATGCAGTCTCATGCCAGTCCGCCTGTTGGGCAGGGCGTGCAAAAAGTCCATGCATGCGAGATGAACGAAGCCCTCTGCGCGATTGCCAAAGAGGCAGAAGTGCTTGAAGACAGTCATGAAAGCAGCACTGGCTTTCACCCTGCATGTTGCCCTGAATGTACACACAGCCCAGGTCATCGCCTCGCAGACTACGTCCCACTGCCCGATCACGTTGCATCCCAACGTCGCCTGCGCAGATTATGACAAATAACTTGGGCTCCGTTAAGTCAGACTTACTCTTTGTATTGACTACTGTGTTTCATATGCGAGCATCGGTGTAAAGGTCCGTGTATTTGCTACTACCACCCTACTACACTACAACATCGACGACAACAACAACTGCTACTAATTTCTCCATCTACTACTTCTACTTCTTCTACGCGACTACTTCTTCTACTACTGCTCTTACTACTGTCATTTCTACGGGTATGACTACTCCTACTCTTACTCCTACCACTCTTCCTCCTCCTCCTGCTCCTGCTCCTGCTCATCCGCGTGGTAGTGGCAGTAGTAGTAGAGTAGCACTAGGACTATAACTGCTGCTGCTACTACTACTACTACTACTCCTACCACTGCTACTGTGGCCACTCGTCCTCCTCCTCCTCCTACTACTACTACTACTGCTCTTACTGCTGCTGGAAACAAGTCGCTCGAAAGTTCCAGCATGAACCCGCGAAAAGAATCCAACGCTGCGTGAATAAACTATATCCAGAAGAAGGAATACCGTTCGACCCTCGTATGTACTTACATATATATATATATATACAGATATGCGTGCGCATGCCTTACATGTTTCGTATGTTGAGGTCAGCACAGCGCTCTCCATGGAGGATCGTGTCGACCTGGTGTTCTGCGAGGTCTTCGATGCAGGCTTGCTGGGCGAGACTGGGCCTAAGCTCTTCCGCACGAGAACAGGACAGGCAGCTTATGTGGTTCCACATGTATTCATCGTAACAATACAGAGATGAGAAATAGCACATGTTAATGCCACCGGTGTGGATCTGCGCGCTTCGCGTAAGCTGCCGTGGGACGATGATATGTTGCCATTTAGCGATAGGTGTCGCTGGGGGGGGAAGATCTGGGTCCTTGGCACCAAGCTGCCTACCCGCGTAGCCACCCAATTATCTCGCGAAGAGCATGCTTTGACTCTTACAGACATCCCGTGAAGTTCTTGTTGAAGCGACATTAGTCATTAGTAAATTAGTACAGTACTTGCATCAGTCTAAAAATGTCAGCTATACGCGATGTGACCTCACTTGCCCTGATTGCTCCACATTTCTGGGCACATGTACGCACAATCAGTTCAGATGTGCACTCGCCTAAGCGAAATTTGGTGGTTAACCTTCGCAACTTGCTTTCTTCAAGGTTTCGATTGGGTTGAGCATGGTGTCCCGGGCAAGGAAATTAATTTGCGTTATTGCAGCAAGTCTTTGTTCGCACGCAGGGCCTTTCTCCGGAAAGAAAGGCTGTAGGCAGTCGGCTGTAGAGAATGTGAGCGCAGACATCAATCCAGCGGGTCGAGCGGGCAAAGCTGTTGAACTTCGTCAGAGTATTCTGCGTAGAATCCGTGACGTTGGTCGATTTCATACTCGTGGCTTCAACTTGTACTCTCGTTTGAAGAACCGTCGTGGCCACATCAGCCAAATGGTATAATATGGTATAAGCTTATTCTGTGATGGCTGGAAAGGAAATGTTTAAGTAGAGTTTGGATGCAAAAACCAAGGCTTTAAAGCAGCTAGTTGGTTCGAACAGTCTGAACGAATTGACATTACATCTCGTTGATGCAAGTCGCTTCTTCCTGCTTGGCCAGATTTGAGGTGCAAGTTGTTTTGAAACGAACTAAATGGCCCCCGCACTATTTTGCCGAATCAACCCAGAAGACGCTGAAAGTTGCTGAGACTTCCCAAGAGAGAACGTAAATATGGAGCCAGTTGAATCTGGTCTTAGCAGAATTGCGGCAATAGCTTACTACTTGGAGACACTGGGTGAGACAGCATTCAAGCGGGACTTTCCCATACAACTTCTCATGACAGATGCTGATTTGCAGGAGCCCTTAGGTGAGGTGCTCCGTCATTTCCGCAGCATGCTTACCGATCACGACGTTTGCATCGAATTTTATGTGATTCCCGACACTTGGTATCCACATGTGACGGCTTTCCTCATCGGCCCTCATGTCTTGACATGAGCTCAGGGTTGGAGGGGCAGGCATAGCTGTCGAGCCCTGCAAAAACGCATGCCTGAATGGCCTGATTCTTGCAGCTGTGCACATGCAAGGTTGGTTCGGGACTTCGAAATCCGTCACGCTTCTAAGTAGTCGAGGCCATACACTGTTCAAGTTATGAAAAGCTATCCGTAGCGTATGAGCCCTTGAGCCCTCTTAAGGAAATGCTGCGGTGGAAATGAGTGGTCGGACTGGGTGCGAGGAAAGGCCGACGGTTTCGGTTCTAAACCCCCGCCTCTTGACCGTAGACTAGCAGCGCAAACTAACATTTTGATCCAGGTTCAGGACCTGCTCCAAAACCAGCACGGCGCAAGTGCACACAAGGGCGAGCGCAAGGGCAATAAAGTAGGGTAAGAAGGTTTATCAAGGCTTCAAGGTGGAACTGTGTTTAAAATCGTGTGCGCGCAACAGCGCGCAAGGGCGAAGCGCAAGGCGATTTTCGAGTTACGGGCTGCAACCATACTAAAGAAGGCCCAATGTATGCAAGTAGGAATACTTCTGCAGTTGCTAGTATTCGCTTTTCTCCTGTGTGTTTGGTAGGGCTGCTATCAGATCCGATCCGTTCTGCCGTCACCCCAGGCATGCCTTGCCGACGATTCTCCACGCTCGACAGGCGCACTGTGGCACCACAACTCACCGCATGTCTTGCAGAGTTGGTGCTTTCAGCTCGACACGAGGAGACACTCGGATTCCCGTGGCAGGTTAATCTACTACAGGGGCCTTAATAATTACCTATACCGTTTTACCCATCTACTTATGTATTGCATCCGCGCTGCAGACTTGCAATCTTCGTTGAAGGCGATCGGCCAACACTGTCCGAACAACTACGTCCACTATTCCAACCGCAAAAATATATTCTTGTATGTCGAATATGAACTTATCAGGTTCTCAGATGACAACGGCGAACATACATACATACATGCATGCACATGCACATGCACGTGCATGCATGTACATGCACGTATGCATCGATGCCTGCACATGCACATACACGTACATTTGCACATGCATGCATACATACATACGTACATATGTATATATATATACATAGAGATACGAAAGATATCGAAAGATACTAATGCATGAGAGAGAGAGATTAGAAGGTGACAGCGAATAGAAGCAAATACAACTGTATGTGTAGATGCGGAGGTAAACGGCAAGTAGTAGGTCTTTACTATGTCTACATTATGTATGTGTATGGGTGTACGTGTGTATATGCGGTTTGTATTAAAACGTATGTGCATATGCACACACACACATATAAACACATGTTGGCGTATATGTATACGTATAGAAACACACATCAGAGCTGCCAGGCACTCTTGCGAGAAGGGGGTCTTCTTATCCCAGCTTGCGCGCAGCTCTTCGGGCAGCTTGTGGAGGCATCCTAGGATCGAGATTTTGCGAACAACAATGATACTGAACAACAGCTTCGGCTACAGCCACGCCGTTTCATCAATAATAGGGATCGTTCAGAGCTTCTCGTATGCTCTTGGCCTAGCTGTGAGGCTCCGAAGCTTTTGGAGCGGTTTGCGGTGCTGCACTCCCCGACCGGGGCGACTGGCTCAGAGGTTTCAAGGGGTGCACTGATGCGGCGGGGGTCTGCAGTTGTTGGCGTTTTCGGCCAAAGTGAATGCGTGCCAGTGTCACCTCTCTAAGATTCTTGAGGCCTCCTTGAAGGGAGCGAGGCTGCGCAACAGGCAGCATGGCATCGCAGACAGCTTACTGTCTACTGTAGAACATTAATAATATGAGGGAACTTGATTGGGGATGCTTTTAAAATGTTTCTATGCGGCAGGCATTGATCAGAGCAGAATTGTAGAGTCGATGTGCAGCCGGTCGCCATCACTTTGCAAACTTTGTTCTGAAGACCTTATCAGCAGCTGGCCGCTCAGAGAAGAATCTGCCGTATGCAAGCTCATTTACCGCTATTCATGACCGCACTGTCCTCGCGCAGTGAGCGCTACAGCTGCGAGACGATGTCCACGATTCCGCACGTGAAGCTCACAGATCCGATTCCCCTTGCGACTTGCTTGGTCTGAGTGTTCCCGGTGAGATGTCGGAGTGAGTTCACGTGTAAAGGCATCATGAAGGCACTGCATTCATGCGATGGTTCTGCCGAAGCAGGGCAGTCCCAAGGTAAAGCTGGATTTTCAGGAGATTGAATACCTGTGAGGGCCTTGGCTACACATCGAGGATGTTGGTTCCGAAGGTGTGAGCCATGATCTTCTCTAATTCAGTTCTAAGTTGGTTTTGACACAGCAGCGGCGACCAAAAAGGCAGCTGCATGTTGCAGCACTTCAGAGCCACTGCATCTGAAGGTCTAAGGAACTTCACAAACGACTGATTGATTCTCCGCTGTAGCGAGCATTTCAGGTACAGCAACTTGGGCAACTGGATCGATCCTCCAGTCGAACTTCGCGCCACATGCGTGCCCGGCCTCAGAAGCAAAAGGCAGCGTAGTCAGATGCCTCCCCTGAAGACCTGTGAAGAAGCGCCTGAAACAGCTCGCTCTTGTGCCGAGTTCCAACAAGAGGAAATCTGAACAGATTTGAAGGTTTCCCGTATGGCATGCAAGATGTCCCACAAGGCTGGCATTGCGCAGTTCCTGGTGTACTGGTGGGCGCCGGCCTGAGAAGCGGTGGACCAAGACAGAATGCCAGAGATTTTATAACGGATCTCACCTGGTGGTTTTATCCCGCTGTTGGAGGCCCTTGTTTAAGTGTAGAAGGCACATGGAGGGCAGAGCGCAAGACCAAATTTTCGAAGCATTTAAGCCCCCTCGAGGCATCATGCCGGAAGACCTTGTACTATTTACCATAGTCAGGAACTACTGTAACTACCCTGCTTACTTCTTTTTCCTTTTTACACTGCGTATAGGCTGTGCCTTGCAAGCCAGGAGATTGTCTTGGACACAGAGGGTTACTGTCGCATCAACACCGCACCGGAAGGACAGGTTGTCGCAAAGTATCTCAACGTCATCTGCCTGTATCTGCCATCCCCTGCAACTATCTTCACATGCTTCCGTCGCCCGGATTTCGCGCACACCTCAAGACGTTTCCACACACGACATGCAGGAGGCTGTGAGTCCTGGGAGCAAGCCGTGCGCATCTCAGTCTGGCATGGGCAGGATGCTTCTGTCGCGGATTCCTGGTCCAGGTGAGACCCCTTGCTGGCTGGGACTCCGATGAGTGTCTTCGGGTGACAGACGGCGAACTCCTCCACCTCCACCTCCGCATGCAGGCCGCTTGCCCTTTCGGCAACGGCTGCGAAACCACAATTCCCGTCAATAGAATGGGCTCCTAATCGTTGAATGCGTGGGCACCGCAGACGAAGTTTGAAGCCTGTAGACTGACGGCATCATGTGTATGTTTCAGGTTCCCTGCTCGGTAGTGTGCCCTTGGGTGGAGCTTGCTGGGTGCACAAAGGCAATTCGCGTTTGAGAAGTCTGAGAGAGGGAGAGAGGGAGAGAGAGAGAGGCTGATGGCATCGACGTACTACTGCAGGACGGCCAGTCAAGAAATGCCATGATTGCTCCATGAGCCACAAGAATTTTGCACTCGCACTGCAGGATGCGAAGAACTCAGAGGATCCCGTCGCAGATGCCCTGCGCCCAGTTCACCAGTTGCATGGTTGGACAGATCCGTATTCAGTGCCCGCCCTACGTTGGCATTGACACAGCTATTCTGTGCCTAGCCATTTGGACCGCAGATTCCAGCCCCTGAAAGCCCTCACCGGCTGGTTGCCAGCGCAAGCGCCACTCTGCAAAGAGGGAAGCAGGTCAGGGCATAGACGGAGTATCGTGCGGCCCTGAGTTGATTCGAATCTTCTGCCAAAAGTTTGCGGAGCATCAGTAAAGGCACCGCAAGCGCCTCTAATATAATGCACGAGCAAGCCAAAGCTAGGTAAACAAACAGGTGGGACCATGACCAAGCAACGCATACACCACCACCAGTCGCCATACATCTCTATGTATGTATACATAATTGTATGTGTGTATATATATAGGTGTATGCACACACATATTCAACTTGTCCATGCTGTGTGTATTTATCTATATGCTTCGTTAGTGCACGCTTATGTGTGTAATCTGGAACTCTGGAGCAGGGGCTGGTGCGATTACGGGGCGCTGCGGCCCAAAATTAGATAAGACACTTCCTAGTGTGGTGGAGCTTGGTTCTCGGGCAGGCCGATCCTTACGGTAAAGTTCGGGGTATATGCGAGCGATCAGGCTTGCAAATATGTTGCTATTTCCAACCAGTTTCACAATCAATCCTTTGCGCACACTCAGTCAGAACAATACAGGCTTGGGCAACGGTATGCGCCCTATGCGGGCACTTTCACACTTTCCTTTGTAACCCGCCAAACATACCTAAATGCAGGTACACGTCCGACTCCTGCTAAGCCAAGGTTTGCTTGCAGCATGGCACCCGTGTGGTGGCGGAACTTGGGCACACAGTTCGACATCTCTTCCATTTATGCAGTTTCTCGTGGGGCACGATTCCCTCCCGACGAGGCGACAGTGAAGGGAAAAGACCTTCTTCTCAAGACAGATGTGGGAGCGGCCCACATACTTGATGCCAATGTAGGCCTTGGCATTAATTACGCGGTTATGGCATGGCATTGGGCCATGGTCCTGGTCTTCATGGTGATCTACTTCGGGATTGCGGCTCTCACTACGCCCATGCATGAAGGCATTCCGTGGCTGACATTGGTGCAAAAGCTCCTCGTGTTCTGGAACATGTGGGAAGCGCTTGGGCTTGGTGTTCTCTCGGGACCAATGCATGCCGAAGTGAATCCACCATTTCAAGACTGGTGGTATCGATGGACCGTTGGCACCATGAAGTACAATGCCCCCTTCCTTCCTTGTCTGCCAAATCGCAGAAACTATTTGGATGTGCTCGTGGAGGGTGTCTTGATGTACATGCTGACGATTCGCGTGCTTGTGTCCCCGGAAGTTACTCCTGCACTGATGTGGCCGTTGACGGCCTGTCTGAGCCCTGTCTGCCAGTGCTGTTGGATGCTCACGACGGCTCACGATGCAGCTGAGTCGAAGCAAATTCCTGATCTTCTTTTGCCCCCAAAGGATCTATGAGTTCCTCTTCGACTACGGGCAGCATATGCACACATACGGTACCCAAACGATGTACTGCTTCTTCTGCATGTGCTTCACAGTTGAGCAGGGTCAAGTCGCGGGCCTGCAGCTCTTCATGACCTGGCAGCAGACTCAGTGAGAAGATCGAACTGTCCATGCTGACAGCCTATGCCATTGGTCTGCGCCTCCTGCCGAGGTTTTACTTGTGCTCTGGTTGGCCCTGTCCTTAATGCAAGTGAGACCTGCAACAGGCCATGAGTCATTGCGTCGCTGCTGAGCCAGTCAGGTGCAAGATCGGGCCATGGTTCAAGTACTTGAACGTTAGCAACCTCTGGTCTGCAAAGTACATGGTGAGCATGCCTTGGTCCGACTGGTATCGGCGGGTCATGTACAAAGGACCAACAGACCGCTGCTTTTTTTAGCATTTGCTCAGTGCTCACCCACGTCCCCGAAGCCCATAAAAGTCCTCAGACTCCAGGATACAAAGACTCGGATCCGGATTACCACCTAACCCGGGCCGCCACGCTTTTCTCGGCCGCCTGTGCAGTCAGCGAGACTCTCGGGCCGATGTTGGTGCTCTCGAACAGCGACTCGGTGGTGACCTTTAGCATCATCTTCATCTGCTGCATGCACCTTTATATCATCTCTACGCTTATCGTGGACGCAGGGGCCTCAAGCAAGACGTCTTGCAAGCTTGTGCGAGCTTGTGCGGCCATGGGTGATATCGAGGTCTTCACCTGGAACTTCGTGGATGCCTTGTTGTACATATTCCTTTTCGGTTGCTACGGGCCTGCGGTAGGCGGTGTGGAGCAAAGGGCAATTCCTGACATGTCAGTGATCCCTCTGACCGATAAAAATTCCGAGTCCCAGCCGGGTCACCTTGCGAGGCGGCCCCATGGGCTTGCAATGGCACGACGTTCCTAAAATCCATCCGGCTATGGCTGCCTTCCTTTTGGCACACGCCTTGTACAGTGTCTACGGCAACTTTGTCCCAAGCCACGTAGCCAGGACTGAATTTGTCAGTTCTTCTCTAGTGGTCCCGTTGGAGTTCAGTCGTGACCACAGATTGGGTGACACTCGTTGACAATCAGGTGCCCTATGTAGTGGCGCACCGACACGCTGCCGGGAACTTTGCGCAGGGGGTTCTCCTTGTGCGGGTATCGGCGGCTGCCAAGCTGGGCAAGGTCGGCCCTCTCGAGCCACGAAAACGAGACAGGATAGCTCAGAATTGCTTTCGGAAGATCTGCTAAGCAGGTGGTCGCGCACAGCGGCTGCCCCGTGGTGAAGGGCGCTCCTGCTCCAGGATGGATCGGAGAGTGGCGCCTCGGATGCTTAGGATATCGGTCGGATCCCCTCGGCTACTGGTAGCACACAGCAGAGGCTTGGCTTCCACCTTCTCATGGCCTACCTCTGGTTCTGGAACTTGCCCAATCGGATGCTGCTCCCTTTGACCTTCGACCAGCTGCAAGCTTTTGGCGGAAGGGAGGTGGAAGCCTCGGTCACAACACAATTGCCTGCCTCGCTTGCCGCATATGTGTTTACATATATGGATGAACAGTCTTGTGTACATGAATATTTATGTGTGCATCCACAATCCATGTATGGATGTCTGCATGTATTGCGCGCTTCACCGTTCGTGGGCTGCAACTTGTCGCAGTCGGGCTGGGACTATCAGCACTTGTTCCTATGTAGTGCAGTACTGCTTACTCAGTTTGGGTCCAACTCCTCTGAGGTGCATGTGCGTATTTGCATATGGGTGTGTGTGTGTGTGTTTGTTGTATGTGTACGTGCATGTGCATGTGCAGGGGCATGTGCATGTAAACGTGTGTGTATCCGTATAATATAAATATATATATATATATATACCTGTGTGTGTAAATATGGGCATATGTATGCTTGGTGTACGCACGCAGAAGCACTCTAACGTGTATCTTGCTGTGTGTCTACACAGATAAGGCCATGTAAATACACGATTAGATATGATTCTAAGAATACATCTGGAGAGTCTATGTACAAAATGTGTCTCGTTTGGGTTGTTGAATGAATATTGTGCCAGCGCAAATCCCCAACAGCGGAGGACCAAACGCGGCGAGAACCCCACTTGCACCTGGGGCCACGAAAAGGCCTGGAGAGCTCGACGACCACTTCCACCAGGAATAGGACAACCAGGAGCACGACAGGAAACCACCAAGAGACCTCACAAAAACTCACCAGGAAAGCACCGGGAGACGGCCAGCAGAACCCCTGAGACCACCCAGACAATCGGGAGACAGGAGACCACGAGGACCGCACAACCAAAGTGCTTCCTCCATGTACTGGCGGATTCAAAGACGTGAAGACGTGACGACATGCGTTTTGCCCATGTCGTCTGGACTCACTCAGACAATTCGAGGCCAAAACAAGGTGAATGAATTGGAATTTGCAGTGAGTCGCGCTTTCCGGAGGACGCAGCCAAACTTAGGAGTGTGTAAATGATGGCATGTGAGGAAACATTCGGCCAGGTAAGACCTTCATAGTGTGGGCATAGTGTGCACCACAGTGCTTAGCGGCTTAGCGAGAAGCATCGCAGCATGAGCACATCCTGAAATACATCTGTATCAGCAATGGCACTAGTGCTATTATTGCCGTCGTTGTGTATGTGAGGAAGACTTCATTATGTTGCACTCGGTGTTGGTGTTCGACGCCTTGGCCGCGCACGTCCGATTCGACGGCCTGAGCAATCTCGCCCTGGTCCGTGAGCTGGGCACCGTTTGTGGATTCGAGGAGCTGTTCTTGGGTTTCGTGTTTTCTAGGAGTCGGAGGAACACGAATGACCGTGATGATCCACTTTATCTACTTATTAGAGTACTGATCTGTATCCGTGTCATGAACCTGTCTCACAGTTCGTCAAGATGTACAATGCACCTGCTTGATAGCTTGTTGAGTTGGTGTGCAGCCACAGAGACCTGAAATCCTGCGTTGAAGAGTCCTTGAAACGCCTTTGAGGAGGGCGAGTGCACGCTATGCTGGGTCGGGGGATTCCAGTCTTTCCCGGTGCAGCTCTTCTCCGACCCCAGCGCTATGTGGAAGGTGGTGGACAGCAAAAAAGGCCTTTTGAGCGGGTACTTCCACAGGGTGCGGGGAGAAGTCTCCTTGTTTTCAAGCGCCAACAGGTGTCGTTCGAGAAGGCACCTATACGGTCCAGGCCGCTGGTGCTACTTTGAGACTGCCCATGTTCGGCTACAGGTTCCGTAGCTCCGACTTGTGCTCTCGCGCCACTCTTGCTGCACAGGACGTGGAGGATCCTGCGTACAAAAAGCCATCGGACTGCAGAGATCTCAAAATCGCCAAGAAGCTCTCCATGTCACGGTCTCTGGTGTGATTCAAGTACGTCGAGTTTCGGCAATCGTTTCATCATCTTCCCGGCCAGAAAGAGCTCGGCCAGCATCATTCAGATGATTAGATGCCAGGATCTCTGGCTGCGTCCATTGAATTCGTCCTGAGCCAGGCAAACCCAAACATATCGCCAAACATACCGCCACAAGCAGAAGTTTAGAATCCGGAATCTTTGGATGCTCGGCCCCAAACCCGATCCTGGCAAAATCTTCCTTCCGGCTTCTGGCAGTTTGGCCGGGAGCTGGGTTTTTCCAAGAGCGTCCTGGAGAATGCAGAAAGGGGAGCAGGACAGGGTCCTGAGTCTGCTTGCAGGACCCTTCATGGCAACTTCATGGTTTCAAGCTTGAGCTTAGGTATGCGCATGTGTATCTGCAGGAATGCTTCTCATATCAGCTCTTGCGGCTTCAGCATGTGCGGCACGAGCAGCGATGCCAGGTGCCAGATGACGACCTTGTCGAGTTGCAGACTGGGGCTCAGTCTCTTTGATGATGGGTGGTGTGCGTCAGGCTCAGGAAGAAAGCCGTTGTCTTGAGTTGCTGAGGCTTGAAGAAGAAGAGCTCATGCGCTTTAACGACACTGACCACTGGCAGGCATGAAGTCCGTATCGTCGGGCTGCGGGGAGTGCGCATCAGTTGCTTTCTGCGGATGTTACTTATGGCCGTACTGCCTGATCGAGAATTCGGACCACCGCAGGTCTGTTCTCGTCACTTATACGATCGAGTAATCCTTTCTTGTTTTAGGCAGAAAGGCTTGAAAACCAAGCTACGACCAGCTTGTAGCGACATCAGTCATTGCGGCACAGGTGTTCGTCGCGATTTCACACATGCCCTCCTTCCTCCGTCCAAGGGCGTCTACACTTCATGCTTTAGATTCGTATCGTGAGGCGCTTGAACTGAACTACCACCTGCCGCCGCGAAAATGTGTCTTCAATTTGGTCGGGCTCATCATCTGCTCGCCGTCTCCTGTGGATCATATAATAATATGACTTTATATATATATATATATATATGTATATATGATATACCTTTTTCTGGTATAGTTTTTTCCGCAACATAAGAACATATAGTATGACAGGCGGTCAAAGAAGCAATGGCTCGAGCACTTGCAAGTGCGGTGGCCCGGAGAGCACAGCGAGGGCGCTTCTTGATTTCCGATGTTCATCTCACCGGTCACCTAGTTCATTGCTTTGGCTTAGTATTGTCAGAAAGCTTTGCAAGTTGCACTGCAGCTTTCAAACGGTTGTAGCAGCGGCTGAAGCAAAATCTGGGTTCCGTGTGCATGGCTTTCAAAAGTTTACTGCCGCCAGTGGCGGTAAAAGCTGCGCAGGCGGGCAGAAGTCTTCCCAGATGCGGCTAACACATGTCAGCCTGCAGGAGATAGCAGGAAGAGATACCGAGAATCTGCGGACTCAGAACCGAAGTAGCAAAACGCCAAAAAATGGCCCAGTCAAGCGTTTGAAACTTTGGGCCTCCGCCGTCATCGGCCTTAGAGCCTTCGGAATCAGAGGTTTGGCGCCAGGCTCCTTCGTGCAGTTGCTGGACATTTCTGATGTGCCGCACACAGTCTGCGGATTTGTTGAGGAGGGGCGGAGTGTAGGCTGCACGAACGACTCCAGATGGAGCTCCGGAAGTCGTAAGCATCACTCAGGCTTTGCCCCTTTCCCTTCTGCTCGCTCCTGAGCTTTGTGCGGCGGCTTCGAGATGGGATGCTGTCTGCTGCCGCAACCTCAGCGAAGCACGCGAGAACGAGGATGAGGGTAGCGGGAGGTAGCGCGTACCAGGTGCGGGTAGGCCGGCAGTGTGTCAGCGAGTGCACCAAGGTTTGCGAAGCCGCGCTGAGAAGCAGGCGCTAGACCTGCGCAGTGCTGCTTGAGCAGCTGCCTGTGTTTCCGTGATGAAGTGGCGCTTGGCCACGAGGCTTTACTCTCGCTGTTAGCCTCAAGCTCGCTGGATGCAGATCGTGCCGAAGCCAAAGACAGGGGTTGCGTTCGGTATCCGTCCTCATCAGATGGTTCTTCCCAGGTGCATATTCTGCTGGCATCGGCGCAGCAACTGATCCAGGACCGATGAAGAACTCCACTGACTGCTTTGTGGCTTTTGTGTGCTGGATATCTGCTGGATTTGCAGGCAGCATTGCCGTCCCCATTTCCACCGAATGGTGCTGGTGCAGAGGCCAGCTATGTCAAAGGGACTTGGGACACTCTGGGGACCTCCTCCACTCTCGGCGTTTTCATGCGACACCCTCGTTTTGGTGACACGCAGCTTCTAGCAGCAGAAATAAGATGCTGCAGTCCCAAGGCCATGTGACACATCAGTTCGGATGCAACGAGGCAAAGCTGCAGTCTACACCCTCAGCAAGTCTCGTCATCTGCGAGGCTTTGAGCCCATGCTCCTTTTGTCAGAGTCAGAAACGCACGCCTTCTTTTTTCAATGTCGGAAGATGGGTCAATCTGCGAGGATATTGTGGGAGCTTCCGGAGCTCTGCGGGCAGAAGCTCTCGAGGCAAGCACCAAACATGCGGGGATTCGGATATTTGACTTAGAGATGGAAGTCTCTGGCAGAGGTGCGAAAGAGGTCCTAAATCCCACCTGCCGCTTGAATTCCGTGGCTGAGGATTTGGCACTGCTTTGGCGCACCTGCTCAGGCAGATGTGAGTCGTAGGTCAAATGTCGTGCGGTGGTAGCAGAAAGTGTGTTTTCGTCGCAGGGCGACACGGCCGCGAGCTACGAGTTGTCCCCGAGGCACTTACAGCTGAACCTGCAGTCTCGGGCTCTCGGCACAAAGTCTGCAGATGTGCCAAGGCCATCGTGATGAAGCTGTCTCTCATTGACAGTGACGAGCTGGAGAGGACCCCTTTCTTGAAGTTGTTCTAGCATCGAAAGAGAGGTCAGCAAGTCAGAATTCAAGGCCCACAGCTACGGGTAAATATAGGCAAGTCATGTGTGTAGGTAGGTGCGTGGTTCGCGGCATTTCGCGCGGCACTTGCATTTCTGTGTACCCAGGCGCACTCGTGTAGTGGAGCGGCCTGGTGGAGTTGATGTCTCCGAAGTGAACGCACTGAGCGTTTCCGACTTCCTGAGCTCTGGCCACAGTCACCTTGTCATCATCAGGAAGGGTGTAATGGTTTGACATGGTATTCGAGGTCTTGAGGAAGCACTCTTGAAGCCGCGATACCTGTGCAAGGAGGTGCCCCGTGCACTGTGTTTCCTGCTTCGCTGAGCACTATTGGTTTCTGAAGGTGGAGGCCCTCTCGCTGCCCTTGGGCCCCTCCCTGCTCACGGCACTAGCAGCTCTCAGTGCCCGCCCTGGGGCTCAGTGCCCAATCAAAAGCGTGGCTTATGGCTTGCGGAGGGTCTTGACCGCACGCGGTTCCTCTCATGCTTTCGAGGTGAAAACGGAGCACCTTTGCTGCGCTTGAGGCTGACAGCGGAAAGCCCTGGCAAGGCATCCGATCAGAATTCCTAAGCTGTTCAGTGACAGTGACGTCTCCCTCACGTTGTGGGTTCCGCGGATTTGCATGGATTCGCCAGGTCCATGGCATCGTCACGCGCTTTGCATGGCCAGGATCAGCAGGCAGCCATGGCCGAATTGCAGCCCTCCTCAGCTTTTTCGAGCTTTTGGCTGGTTCTCTGGAGCTTCCTGGACCAGGCCACTGCTGGGACAAGAGGCGCAATTCAGCCTTCCGGGTTTCGATGGTGGAGGTTTTGGGAGGCAAGACTTGCAAGCACGGCCACGGCGGTTCCGCGGCCTTGGCTGGACGCGATGTGCAAGTTCGACAGGTTTCGACTAAAGTTGCGTTCTTTGCACGGTTCCGCTGCAACTCATTTTGATGTTCACGATGTTGGCATTTTCGAATTCATCATTGCATGGCAGATAGGGAGAGATTCGACGAATTGGGCTTCGCTATTTTGGGGTGTCCGGGAGTGAAACCGAGCTCCCGCCACAGTCTTGTGCGCAATGCAAGTCGCGAAAACCCTAGCAGTTGTGCACAATTCGCCTAATCGGGCTTCTTGGCGTGGCTTCGAGACACCGCATTCTAAGAAATCTCTTGCTAAGGCGAAAAACTGCCGTGCACAAAGCTCGGTGCGTGTCCACCTCAAATCGTGCCCACACCACCGCACCGTGCACGACTGGTGTGCGCCTCCAACCCTCATTCGTGCGCTGGGGCACTCATGGGGTGGGCCACCAAGAATGCCCAGTCGTGCGTTCGCCCGCGCTCAAACACGGAAAGTTGTGTGCAGGTTGGCAGGCGTTCTTTGGCCATGTGAGGGAAGGAACAGGCCGCCGCACCTGGAGGCGAGTCGAAAGTGTGCCGTGCTGTGGACTAACCACCACCTGCCCGACCCGGAGTAGATCAAAAGGTCGGCGACTGCGTGGTTGTGACGGTTGGGTACACGCCTGCTCGTGGCCTTGTCGCACTGGCCTGAGCAAAGTACACAGGCAATGTATGGCAACGTGATATGTCATGTGAGTTTCCATTTTCGTGAGCACAGGTGACTCCAGTCTGTCTGGAGCGTACCAGCGGCACCAATAAAAATGATTCAGGTTAGGAGAATAGATTCTAGGAGAATAAAAAGATATGAAGGATAGATGAAAAAGAATAGTTTAGATAATATATGCACACATTTATATACTCGCAGGCCCCCCCCATGATCCAGCCGAGCCCGCTTTTCGTAAGCAGTGGATCACGGGAGGTGGGCAATTTCCTGCGAAAATATCAACAGGGATCAAATTTTCCCAAAATTCCTGAAGCCTGAAACGCGAAAACATTGGCAGGGATCAAATTTCCCCAAAATTCCCCAAATCTGAGTAACTATCCTAATAGAGTCTAGGATTTTAGGAATTTAAAATTTGATCCCTGCGAGTGTTTTCCCATTTCAAGTTCCAGAAATTTTGGGGAAATTTGAGCCTGGCAGCATTTTAGTAACCTCGGATGCGAAAACATCGATAGGGATCAAATTTCCTCAAATTCCTGAAGCGTGAAATACGAAGACATTGGCAGGGATCAAATTTCCCAATAAAAAATTCCCAAAATCTGAGCAACTATGGCCCCGCACTCCCCGTAGATGCCAGGGCTTTAGGAATTTTAGTAACTATTTTGGAAATTTGATCCTTGCTAGTGTTTTCGTATTCCAAGCTTTAGAAAGCTTGGGGAAATTTGAGCCCGGCAACATTTTAGTAACCTCTGATGCGAAAACATCGATAGGAATTAAATTTCCCCAAACTTCCTGAAGCCTGAAACGCGAAAACACTGGCAGGGATTAAATTTACCCCAAAAAATTCCTAAAATCTGAGTAACTATGGCCCCCGCAGTCCCCATAGATGCCAGGATTTTAGGAATTTGGGGGGAATTTGATCCCCGCTAGTGATTTCGTATTTCAAGCTTTAGGGATTAAATTTCACTAAAATGCCTGATGCCTGAAATTCTAAAACAAAAGGGTACTAGTGGAGAACTCACTTTGTAAAATTTAAAAGAAATAGTTATTTATTTTATAATATGAAATAACGGAGTTTATCAGCTTCTCTAGTTTTTCAATATGAAGTACAAGGTTTTGTTTTTCTATAGCGGGCAAAGTCTTATCTCGATAAAGAAATAAGAAGAACTCGATAATATCTAGCTAGGTGCAAGAAGTATTAATATCGTTGGTAATTGAAACACATGAAGATTGACTTATTGAAAAGAGATTTAGAGAGTCACGTCTCGTCTCCACCTCATTAAAAAAATATTTATAAATATAGATAGAATTGAATAGTATTATAATTGAGTATCCGCTAAAAAAATGAATAATTTTATTATTAAGGGGATATTGGGGAAGTTAATAAATTAATTTCACGTGTTTCAAATCTAATGTTTCTTTATCGATCGATTTACATCATTATTATAGTTAAGATTAGTTTTGCCGAAGATGCAAGTCAAATATTGTTGTAAATATAATATTAATAAGAAGTAGGATTATTCTTTCATTGTTCTGAGGATATGAGGAGAGGAGAGGCTTGGAATTATTTCATATTGATATGAAATCGGAATATTGTAAAAATAATCGAAGGTTTTTCTCTTTATTTTATAGTTGAGGAATAATGATGCATCTTATTTTGGATAAAGAAATAATTTAAAAATAACTATTATATTGAAATATTTAAGTATATTCTGAATTTCTTCTATGATAGTAATTAATGGAAATTCGTGCCGTTTCTCTATGATTACGGGATATGATATCTAAATCATATTATAAGATAGATTACGAAAAATTAAAAGATTAGATAGTCTTATATGAGTAATCTGTGAATAGTGTTAAATGAATTGATGATTTCTCTGGAGCCTTCTAGAGGAATGTGTGGTGTTGTGTTGTGCAATTTTCTATTGTGTGTGTTGTTTGAATTATGTGTGTGTATTGTGTATATGATAATGTGTAGGGTATTTTATATCGGTTTTTGCGAGATTTTCCTTTTCTTGTCGGGAAATATGATGCCTCGATTTTTCGGACATATCAGCTTGGACTTCCGTGTATATATACTACTTCGGAGGGGGGATAAGGGCCCTACCCTTCATTTCTTACTCCGTGCTCTACCCCATCCTAATAACGTCCATCTAAATGCGATGTCTGTATATTAGTAGTGGGATGAAGAAGTAATACTAATATGTTATATGATTTTAATTATTGATATACAAGTTAATATTAATAATATTATTTTTTCTATATTAATAATAATAATCATATTGTTTCCTATATAAAACTAATCCTATTTTGAAATCTTCGCAACAGACCCCCAAAAATCAACAAGAATAAAAAATAAAAATACGAATTTACGACACTTTCGCAAAAACATCACGAAAAATAAGATCAAATTACGCAAAAAACTCCGAAATATTATCTTCTTGACGAGGACCGCTAGCCGAGAAACTCCGAAATATAAACGATATACCTCATACAAAACGTAAGTAAACGTATTTCCCAATTATTTATATTAGCTCCATCAATAAAAAAATCCAAGAAAATATCCGATAATCGAAATAACTTTTATATCGAAATGACCGATATTTCGTACATACAGAAAAAATAAGAGAAATAATATACCATATATATCAATTTTTACTACCCATCCTTCACTCGAAGTACCTTTAATATCCATATGACCGATATTTCGTACATATATATAAGAAGACCTACTTTAATTAGAATATCAAAGAATTATGTAAAATAATATATAACCAGAGAATATGTCTAGTGTAATAGAAACGAATAATTCACTATACTAATTTTCGTGACAAGAACCCAGAACCGGACCCGAAACAGACCTAACCAAACCAGACACGAACCCGGACACGAACCGGACACAAACCCGACACGACCAGACACGAACCAGACACGAACCCGCATACGCACCCAGACACGAACCGGACACGAACCCGGACACGAACACGGTCACGAACCAGACGCGAACCGGATACTTAGCTTCACTCAGCAAGCACAGCACCGGAACCTCCGCAAAAACCTGTAAAATTTTACTACCGCGAGAATATCCCCCAAAAGCTACCAAAACTTAGAAGATTTTAATACTACGAAATTTCCTACAGCTACCAAAATCTTCGGGATTTTCGGGGAAAGGAACGCTCGCGACACTAAATTAAAACTTCCAAGATTATAGTGGCGCCAGACAACCATGCAAGAAGCTTTCACGAAGAAACGAGGCAGGGGTGCGCACAGAATCGTTTTCGTATAATTATATGCTAAGTTCATCGATTCCAGTTATTATATTAATACCATGAACTTGAAACATAATTTACACTTTCTAATCTTCAAATATGTTAGTCTATATAGTAGTTTGTATTCTTCATTATATTGGTAATTCGTGGAAGGATCTCGGAAGATCAAAACATTAGTATGATTAATTTCTTTCCGCCCACTAGTGATATTTATTGTAAGCGTGGTTATAGTCTAGTTCTTGTCTTCTATTGAGTCTGCCCCATATTTTATTCTATCGTTATATCGTGCAAAGATATGGAGGTCTTCCCCCTAGCCTGGTGCGGGCTCCCGAGCTCCAAATTCCTCAGATACACGCCTCTTTTTCGGTGTTCTTCCGCACGCAACTGCTCAAGACTCCAAGTTCTGCAACATCCGATGCTCACTGCTTCGCGTCTTCGCAGGCATTTAGCCCTCCTCCTGAAACCGGCCAGAAACAAACCTACACGTCTGTGCAATCGATTCAACTGCTGATCTTCCCAAGCAACAACCTTGAGCACTGAACAACCTCTGTACTCCGCATGAGCATCGCAGCTCCTCGCGGTTCCAGCCCTTGCCCTTGCCCTTGCCCTTTCCCTCGGAGGAGTCGCCACCAGCCAATGCAGGTCGGGTGGGGCGCTGCTTGGTCAGGGTCTGTGGGAACACCTGCTGAGGGAGGTGAAGCACCTCACGGANGGATGTCTTCCAGCTCGTTGTGCTTGCACGCCTGGTAGTCTTTCTTCACAACCATGACACCTTCCTTGAAGAGGTGCTCCAGAATGGCCCGGCGGGACTTCTTGGGAATCAGCACCATGTTCTGGTCAAATGATGTTGCTCTTTCTACGTGCTGCGCGGGACGCGGAGACCTACCCCTTGAGGTGACAAATATTCGCGGTCATCGACCGTGCTAAGTTAATGCCCAGTTAGCAAGTGGTCCCTGATATCATTTGAGCAAGGTGGCATCCACGCGCAGCTTCTGTCTTTTCCATCTTCCAGGTGAAACGCTGCCACTGTCCTAGCTGACCATGTTCGCAGCAAGCCACAGCAAGCCAGAGGCCTGTGGGCCCCGACAGTATCACTTTTGCTGTTGGATCAACTCCTTCAGCTTGACTTCATCTGCACCAACAAGCTCGCCTACCTCCAGGGGAGCAGAGTTTGCCACAGCTGAGATCCACGACACGGCAAGACGGCGGCCTGCGCATCCCCTTTGAAAACCAAGAAGGTGGGAACTGCATCGATACTCGCGGAATCAGCGATCTCCTGGGAACGTGAGAAGACCATAAGGATCCAACGCGGATGAACTTAACTCGTCCTCGGATTTGTCAACATCGACAACCACGAACTCAACGTTGCTGAATTCCTTGCATGTTTTGCCCTTCTATTGGCTGCGACTACCGTGCAAGCTTGCATATCTTGCATCAAGCATGATTTGGCAAGTGTCGGGGAGCGCAGCTAACTCGGAATACTTTGGTTCCATCAGGTGACATGGCAAACACCAGCTGGCGCTAAAGAAGAAGACGACAAGCCTGGCAGATTGGAAAGGCTCACGCTGAAGGGCTTAGCACATGCAGGCGGAAGCAAAACTCATTGCAAATATGACTGCATCTGAGAACCCGACTTTTCAAGCTTCAAGCATGCATCGAACTCTGTCTTCTTGCCGATAAGCTTCACTTTCGGCATGGCGCTGAAACAGTCTTGTGGCTTGTGTGTAGTTTGGGCAAGAGTGTGACACAGCCGTGGACTCGGGGGCGGCTTCAGACGCTCACCACTCCTTCTCTAGCGGTAGTGGTTGCTAGCTGCGCATGGACCTACCAAGATCGACCAAAGCTCACTCGCAGACTTCAGTGCCACTTTATCGCCATCGCTTCACCGCCTGCCTATCAGCGTGCACTGGAATGGGAGACCCTTTTCCACGCTTGTGAGCGATACATTGGGCCATGGATCCCCGACCCAGCCGCGTCAGAGGTCGTCCGGAAGCTGGGCCAGCAGAGACATCAGTGACGTGTGGAACGCAATCAGATGCAAATCAAAACCTCTCAACCCTCTCCTAACGTAGCAACGGCGCGCCTTCAGAAGCTGGATAATGGGAGTATCTTTGTTGTAGCCACGGCGATCTCTGTGTGGTCGACTCGGTGCCCAAACAAGGCTCAAACACTCCAAAAAGCCAGCCCTTACTTAGCAGCCACGGTTCACCCTGCAGAAGGGTTTGGGGCATACGCATGCCTTTTGGATTTGAGGGTTTAGGGGATTTTCTTCTGAGAACCCGGCTCTTCTGGCATCTGACTCGCATTCAGGCTGTAGGCAAGAACCTTGGATAGCGCATGCGAAGTGCATGCGACTAGCAGCTAGCAAACCGAGCATCAGAAAACACCGGGAGGCCAGCATTCTTCGACGAATGCCACCTGCTGTGCAGCGTCATCATGTCATCTCTATCTCGGTACTTTAAAAGGAGCAGTTTGCCATCTTGCCTCAAGAAAGTCACTGTCGCAGGGGTGAGATCCTGGTAGTACCTCCAGATCCATACTGCGACTTGTCTGCTTGTGCCTTCCTGCATAACAATAAACAATACCAACGGCAGTGTTCTGGGCATCCGGCGGGATGGCCGTGTTGGAACCCATCAACGTGAGACTCCTCTCACCTCGTGCTTTGTCGGCGCTCGACGAAGAACACGCTGAGGCATCTGAACCTGCCCCGCCTGCCCCAGTACCCCATGCAATCAGCGAGCCGTTGTAGTTGAAGTCTACATTCGTAATGACCTTCCACAGCACAACCATGCATGGATTGAATTGAACTTAACATGGTCTGTTGCAGCCCTTGTGTCTCTGGTCTCTGGTAGTGTCTTCTAGATCTCGAGAGTCTCTGATTGGGGGAGCAAAGGAGCGTTTTGGTAAGGCGATAAGGCACGGTGGCACCTGCCCCGGATGAAGGAAGCACCTGAGGCACAGCGGCTGCCTGTGTTCCTCGGCAGTGGACAGAACTGCTGAAAAAGGTTGGGTGAATTTCGTCTGCACGCGGCACAAGGATGCGACTCCAAAGTGTATGCGTCCCCGCGGATATCATTCTGGGGCAACGGCCCAAACGCAGATGAGACCATCCGCTCCGCCTGTGCACATGTAGTGGCCTGGCGGCGGGGGTGGCAACCAAGAGAAGGCTGGAGGGAGCTGAGCTGTGAAGTCCTTCCGGATGCTTGAGATGATGAGATGAGAGAGACTGCTGCACGTCATGTGTCATCCACAGCAAGCCCATACAAATCCTCAACTGCAACCTCAGGACAGGATGCCGTGGACGTGGAAGGACATGTGGAAAGGCGAAATTATTACATGCCTTCCAGGCCCTGCCGGCCCTGCCTGTGGGATCACATGCCATCGAGATGGCCGTCTGAGTTCAACGCTGCTGATTTGACGCACTCAGGCACTCGTGCTGCCGTCTTCTGCCAAGGTGCCCAGTTGTGTGCAATGACCTGGTCCTACAGGGGAAGTGCGAAGCACGGGGCACAAGACTTGGGATCCCAGCAGGCTCCTCGCAGCTTTGGAGTGTGTGCGAGGGGAAGATGTGGATTTTGCCTCAGATGTATCCAGCGAGATATTGATCGGTCATGTCGGGCGCTGATCTCGCCTGGTGTTCCGCCAGCTGCCACCCACAAACTCTCTCCGCTCGGCGTGTATGCCATCTGGTTCACCTGTGCATGTCAGTACTTGTCCCTGCCTTGCGTGTGGAGCCAGTACAGATGCCAGCTGCCTCCACGTTCAGACTCTTCGACGAGCCTGGCATGGTCCGGGCATCTTGCATCGATTCTTTGCAGACATGATCTTGTCCGAATACCCCTGCCTGTAACCCAAACCCTGCACCGCAACCTACACCTCAAAGATCTCAAAGATCCTCGATCACTAAAACCTGGCCTAGCTTCAGGCAGTTGTCACCCTTCGGAGTCTTCAGGTTCAGAAGGTAGATCTGGTCATTGCCTGTCAATAACGAGCTTTCTCCAAGTAGCCGCTAGCTATCTGCTGCTGGGCTCCCCGCGATTGCTCAGGGCTATGTTTTTTGAGTCAGGCGACCAGCAGAGATGCAGAAAGTCCTCACCATATATATCTCAACAGCTCGCAGCAGGACCGGCTGCTACTGGTAGCGGCGCGGGCGGGAATGAAGAGCCCCAACAGCGAAAGCCCGTGCGGCTTGCGAGGTCCCGCATCGAGGGGGCCGTCTTTTTCAGGTCCACGTCGAACACGGAGCTGCCTTACTAGCTTTGGTTTAGGACTAAGACAAAGCTTCGGAGGTTACGCCTGACGGTGTCAGGCGACAGAGGTGACACCCGGTTTAGCACTAGTTCGCCAGTCTTGCTGCTGTCGGTGCGATTCTGACGGCGAGCATTAGGAGACATGTGCGGCAACGGGTCGAGTCAGCATGCCGTGCTGCAGTCCCCGTGCTGCATCTCACCAAGGAGTGAAACTTGCATGATGCACACATGTTTCCAGAAGAGGTATACTCTGATCTGCTGAGCGCCGGGCTTGAAGATCTGGTGTCGAAGATCTTGAACCTCAGTGCCACTGTGAGCAACAAAAGACGCTTACGAGCCACAAGCCATAGTTCTCGTATTCTCCGGTAGCCTGAGGACCCTTCTTGCCGTTCCAGGCAACGGCGGCAGCTATGCGAGGGTCGTTGGGATCCGTGCGGATGCTCATCCACCTCGGAAAATAGCACGAACCGGCAACGCAAGCTGTGTGCCCTGAGCTCACTCTGTCAATTACTACAGCGACATATCACACCGGCTCAGAGAATCTTCGAACTTTGCTTAAGGGTCCTCAACCAACCAGATGCAGAAACAAACCCCACAGCAGCCAAAGCCCAAGAAGTGGGTTCAGGGTTTAGGGACCCTAAACCCTTAACCCTAAGTCCCTAAACCCTCGACCGAAAGGGTTGAGGGTCCCTAAACCCTAAACCGCTTCTGATTGTTGGGCGCCCGAGCTCTCCCGGCCAGCTCCGCTCCTCCTCGCCTAGCGATGCGAAACCGAAGGCTTGGAGAGCCTAGAGCCTACTATAGGGCCCTTAATCATTAGAATAGGGTTTTGGGGTATATTCTATAAATATATTAAGGAGCCCCCAAAATAGCATTTGTAATTATTAAGGCCCCTATGTTATGCTGAGAACTGGGTTGTCACTGCTCGGCCCCCCCCCCCCCCNCCCCCCCCCCCCGGAGAGTCTGAGACCTTTGAAACGTTCCAAGTCGGTGCTCGGAGTTCCGGCCTCTCTCGACATCCTGCAGCCGGATGCCTGGGCCTCAACTCTCTCGCTCCAAAAACCGCGAGAGGCCTCGGGCTTTTTGCTTGGATTCCGGCCGTCCTTTGCGGCGACTAGGAGCTTATCACCTCTGGAACTCGGAACTCGGGTTGAAATCAGACCAAAGTCAAACAGCTGATCGCCGCTGCTCGCCTGCCCAGTCCATGGCATAGAGGCTGGAACGCTTGAAGCCAGCGACATAGTCCTTCTTCACCTGAGCCATCAGGCTCGTAAGAAACTGAGACCTCATTGAGGTCATCATGAGGTGCCAACTTCGTTCTTCACCTCGGTGGATGTCATTGCAGCTGCCGAGCGAGAATCCAGAACCGAAGCACATCATGACACTGGCTGTGCAAGTCCTCCTTTTTGTTTAACCGATTCTTCACGGTTGCTCGCAGCCATGAAACAGAGCCACGCATGGCCCGGCACCAAGGCCGTTGGCTCCAAAGTGCGGGTTGCCTGCCAAGGGTTTGTCGTCACACCGAGTCGCATCTGCTTTTGATCCATGAGATAATCCTAGACAATCAACTGTATGGCAGTTATGCAGCTGTAGGCGACGCACTTCCAACCAACTCGTTCCAAATCAACCTACATGCTCCTGGCTCCTGCAGCACGTGTAAGGCGCCACTAAGCAGCCTCCCCAGAAGAGCATCACATCTCCGGGGCTGCAGACGGCGATGCTCACCCCGCGACTGGCTAGCCACTCGGCATGTTCCTGCGCATCCAGATGCCATTTCACCAAGCTTCGTCCACCAAAGCCATCCAAAGCCCTTTTTGCCCTCGCATGCTGTATACTCTGACTGAGGGAGAGTTGAAAAATCTCAGCTGGTGCTCCTGCTCTATGGGCTGATCCACGTGCAAGGCAACCTGAAGGGCTGACGCGCAAAATCACATTACGCTTCATTTCAATCCTTTCAACCTTTTGCGCAACGCCCATCCAGATTCCAGAATGCAGCCGGGAGGTTATGGTCCCTGGTAGCTTCTAGAACTCCGCTGAGCCCCGCGACCTCCCCCGATGCTTGGTAGTCGAAACCTGTCTTCGTAATTAAGTCTGGAGCCTGATGGCTCTAATATTCCAGAAAATACCACGATACAGCATAGCATGATCTAAGTCCAGAAAATACCACAATATAGTATAGCATGATCTCAGTCCAGAAAATACCACAATACAGTATAGCATGATCTAAGGTAAGTTACTATACTAGTTACTAGAATGTGATTGAATGCACTAGATCGAGGCTCCGCTTCAGAGCAGACAGGCACGGCGCAGCCTCGGCGTCGGCGGACGGCCCACGAAATCCTGACTCGTGGACAGACACGCAGACAGGGCGAGCGAGAAAAACACTGACAAAACCAAATAGATAGGAAACCAATATGTATACACATGTATATGTATATGTATATGTATATATATATATGTATGTATGTGTGTGTTGTGCATGCATACACTGTGCATGCATGATACAAAAACGAATATATACATACATATTTGTATATATATATAATGCATATATAAAATATGCATATATATATTGTGTATACAGATAGGTGTGTATATATATATATATATATATTTATTTATTTATATTTATATTTTGTTTAATGCATATATACAGTATACATATATACATATTGGGGGGTCTCCTCTAACACGCTTTCTTTACAGCTTAGTTAACCCATATTCGGGCTAATTTGAAGCGGAGATAACTCTTAACTCGGGGTGGGGTTAACCTTTATTGGGCCAGCGTAACCCTTAATTCGCGGAGTCAACCCTTTGGAGTTAGCCCCTTGTTGGGCCAGCTTAACCCCTAATTTGGGCCGTGCCCCAAATTAAGGGTTAAGCTGGCACAAACAAGGGTCAACTCCACCCCAAATTAAGGGTTAACTCTGCCCCGAATTAAGGGTTAAGCAGGGTTAACTAATTAAGAGTTAAACAGCCACAAAATGAAGTACTGGTGGTGAACAGAGGATATTGCCTAAAGACACCCCATCGAAACCTGATAGTCCCCCGTCGGCTCTGCGGGTTTTTTGGCCAATATTCCGTGGCTTTGGCCTGTGTCCGACGGCCTTCCATCCGGACCCCACGGCCAGTGGCTTGCTCGAGGATGGTTCTCTTCCCCCTCACTGCTGTGCCCATTGGTCCCTTGGGTTCCTGCAGTGTCCGGGTCCTCGTGGCTACTCCCCCAATCGGGAGGGGTGTCTTCCATAAGGCTTGCCTCGTTGTGCTGCTCCGCGTTCTTCTCCACGTTCTCCCCCAGGCTGGTAGGTCCGGTCCCTTCCAGTGGTGCGTCCTTCGGCTGTGTAGTGGCTCCCCCCTGTTGCTTTTGTCTCTTTGCCCGGATCCTTCTTCGGATCCCCCGGGCCTTTCGCAGCATCTTCTCGACCTTGTTGGGGAACTTCATGGCGAAGACTCTGTTTTCCTTGCTCAGTCGGGGCAGGTAGCTGTCCACGATACGCACGAGCCTGTCTGCCTTTCCCCCGAGCTTGCATCTCTTGTGAAAACGCTCTCGAAACTGTTGGTACTCCTCTCTTTCAGCGTTCCCAAGTGCCTTCCCCGTGGCTTCGTCCACGTAGTCTCCCCCCGGTTGGCACTGGATGCTCCGGGAAATCCACTTGTCCAGTGGGTCTGGCGGGTATTGCATATGTAGCCTTTTGCGTGTCACGAAAAGCGTAACCTGGCCATGGTGGGCTGCTTCGGACTCACCTCCCGTCTCCCTTGGCTGGCGTCTTTCTTCCCCTCGTCCTTCGAGCGGTGGTTCTGGGGTCGGGCGTACCTTTGCCTTTGCCCTTGCCGGTGGTACATTCCCCCGCGATGCCGACCCGTGGAGACGGCACCTTGCGTCTGCACGCTCGTGCTGTTTGCGGAAGCCAACTGTACTCACTCCATCCGCATATCGGCAAATTCGGCAGATTTTTCCGCCTTCCCCAGCCATCATGGGTGTTCTTGCTTAGCTCCTCGTCCCTGCCAGAGTCACGATCTCTGAGTTGATGGCCTCCCCCGCCCAGTCAAGTTGTTCTGGGAGCGCTGTGGCTTGGTCTTCAAGGGAGTTGGCAGCGAAGCGGTGCGTCCCCTCCCCCGCAACGGTCTCCAGGTAGAGGTTCTTGCACTTGCCAGGTCGCCCACAAGGTAGTAGGAGCTCAAAGTCACCCTTCTCGAGTATGGCTCGCGGTCCCCCCTAAGGGTTGCTGAAAGCAAAGCGTCGACAGATATGTTCAGCTCAAGCACCGCTGGGGAAAGGCGACGGGAGCTCCCCAGAGGTTACAGCCTCTGGTTAACCCCGCGTCCCCCCCGATGCAGAGAGGCGGAACAGGCCTCTCCACAAAGGTGCAGCACTTGAGCCAAAATGGCTCTCTCTCTCTCTCTCGGATATCGTGTGTTGTGTCGAGCGGCTCGTGACCCATGGCTTCACGTCGTCCTCGCACGTGGCATCAACGCCGAAGATCTGGAGCAAGCGGCCACTCGACGCTGTGAATTGGGCTTCGGACTCAGCTTGCTGTGATGGCAGCTTGTCGTAAAGCCTGGCTTCTGACAGTATGCCGGAGGCTCCAGTTCTTGAGGCTAACGTTTGCTTCAGGCAACTCCCCGTACACTGCGAGCTTGTGGGATTGGGTTCTTCAGGTGCAAGCATGCATGAGGCCTTGATGCCATGCACGACGTGGCACATTTGGACCATGGGAACCAGGTCCTGAGACATCAAGTCTGCATCTAGCGATTGCTTGAGCATACCCTAGATGCAATGTGGAAGCTTGCTTGTGCTTGCATGCAGCTTAATTATGCTGATCGATTCAAGAGCCTGTCGGCAACAATGCCAGCCCAGCCCACCCGAGCGCGCCATGTGGACATGCGAGGCAGAACCTCCGTCTCCGGCAAAGACCTGCGATAAAACTCAAGAGCTACGCTTAGCAGGATCACCGGACGATGACAGCAGTGCAAGCTGTGCTGGTGCGTGAACTGAGGCTAGCTCGACACATGGGTTCAGAAAAAGCATCGAGTCTGGCACTTCAGGACTTCAGGAGCCCATGCTGTGGTTAACTACTCAACACGCAAGCTACTGCTACTGTCGCACGGCACACAACCCCGTGGCGGCAAAAATCGGTACTCTTGGCAAGGACTCCTGAGGCAGAGCATCGTTCATGCGGAAGCCATCCATCAGCCTGCGATCGTTGAGGCCAGGTCTGGAGCTTTGGAGTTCTCCGCGTGATCGCGTCTCTTCCCTTCTTGGATTCGATGCCTCCACCCACCCCCCAGCCTCAGATGTCAGCCTGCACCTCTACCAAGAGCCCTGGTAGGATCTAGAGGGGGTTACTCTAAGATGCCAATTATTCGTCCAAGGTAGCAGCCTTTGTTAGGGGGTCCAAGTTTCTGCATCCTGCATGTGGGGAAGCTTTGAAGTTCCGAAATCGGGCAAGCACACAAACGGTACTACAAGCAAGTGATGATGGCACATGTACCTACGACAACTCAACGGCTAGGGTGAATGCAGGTCACTCCCAAGCACACCGAGATTCACAGTCCCAAACCACAGCGCCAGATCAACTGCAAGCTCTTCTCGATCCGAGAGGCTCTGACACCTTGGGCAGCAACTCTGCCGCCGCTTTTTCGGAGGCGTCATCTGCGAGTCGGGTGAGCAGCTCCGTGGAGGCCTCGCGGCGCAAAGGAGCAAGGGGGGAGCACCCATGGCTCCGCATCGAGAGCAGTGAAGAGTCGCCTCCCCTCTCCCAAAAAATCGCACGTAGCTTTCCCCCCCCTCACTCCTTCCGATTCGTTGTGCGCTGCATGTTCTAATATTCGCAATTCAAGGCCATGAACACCGATCCAACTGTTCTTGTGGCACTTGCGACCTTGGACAATTCCTCAGAAGTGCCTCGTCTTTTGTACCCCTCTGGTACATTGCTACTGTGGTTTCATTCGCTGTTGATGCTCCCTCGCCAATGAGGCAAATCCGCAGAAAAAGCTTCGGACCTGGAGTGGAATTGAGCCTGCGATTTGTTGTGCCGAGCTCAAGCTCGATAAGACTGCCCATCCGTCAACATCACAGTACATGCTCCGCGCCACTACCTCCCTTGCTGCCGTCTGCAATGGCAGCGGCCACCCTTAAACCACACCATGCTCATCACATTCCGCGATGATCCGAGGGCTGGGGTTTAGCATGAAGCCAAGCAGTTGTTCTTGCCACGAACAGCCGAACATTGAGAAAGGAGAGCGACCGAGCAGGGCATTGTCAAAGTGGGGCTTCGCCGGCTGGGCCTCTCGGATGTAGAGCGGTTCCTCCAGCACGGGCTGCGCAACCTCCAAACGTACTGGGAGGTCGGCCGCAAGAAGCTCCTCGACGCGTTCCAGTGTGGCGTTCAGCACGGCCTCGCCATTGATGGTAACCTGGGAATGAAACAGAGGAGATGTAGTCGCTGACAGCATTGCTGGTTCCACTTGATTGAGACTGGGAACACTTTATTTGACCATGGTGAAGTATTTGTGCTATCGTTGCCGGTACATCCCAAGACAAAGTATCTGGGCGAACCTCTTCAGGCCGAGAGTCTATGATGTCGCCAACCTTGATGCCCGCCCTATCGGCCACGCCATTTTTCCCCAGGGCCTTGATGACAGCTCCCCTTGACCAACGCCGCGACATGTACTGCATGTTGAAGGGCTGCTCTCCCAGGTCAACCACTCGACCATCAGCCACTCGCGTCACTCGAGTTAGGTCAACAGCACCAGTTCCTCCCAAAGGACACACCTGAAGTAGCTCCTCGTACGTCAACTGCGGGGATTCTAACTCTGCGCCGAAAACGTCCGGCAGGGAAGATCCCATCAGGCAGGGGAACCTCAGCGCACCATAAGTCAAGGCTGGCCGGCCCTCTCTCTGCATCAAAGCCGCAAGTCCTGTACCATCACAGTGCTTGGCAAGTCCAGTTGTTCGGCTCCTCCTGGAATTACCACCTTTGAGGGCGATTTGAAGCAAGCAGCAAGACATCGACTCTTTGCCTCCTGCACAGACCGAAAGGAAGCCCCAGACTCGACTTTCTTCGCCGATTCGCCGAGGAGCTGGGCCCCGGCCTTCGCTAAGCCGCTCCGCCACCTCGCCCAGGCGCTGGGCATCGAAGAGGACGTAGCCGGGGCCTCATGGGAGCCATTCCTTCTGACATGTTCCGTCTGCTGCATTGTCCGAAGCCCAAAACGGTTTCGGGCCTTTCAGGGGCCACGGCCCGAGGCTGTCGCTGATGACTCGGGGCCAGCTCGGTGCCATCATACCTCGGAGCGTCCAGAACTCCGGTTGTGGCGCTCGCGAGTTCGGGGCAGCAGGGTTTAATCTGATGTCCAAAAGCTTGGGCTTGCTAGTGGTATCATCACGGTGCATCTTCAATCTTCCTAGAAGAAGAGGCAAGAAGCGTGGGGACCTTCTCCACATAATGCAGTCTAGGCGCTGAAGTCTGTCGCAGGCTCTCTTGCTGGGCATAGAGACGCGAAGAGCTCTGAGTCTGACATGGTCAAGGACACCTCGGCCTCAGTGTCCTCCCACCTTGGCAACCAAGACTTGGCCGGCTTCAACGTCAGTTAGTTGTTGAAATTCTCCGTGTGCTGCGCTTTGCGTTTGCCAGTCTAACCACAAACCGCACCAAGCTGCTTGTCCTCATCCGTAGCCTGAAGCCGCACCGGCTTCCAGTCGTCTGTGTTGTCGTCGCCCACCTGCCGGTCAGGAGGCAGCACTGTACCCGTTTCAAACTGTCCAAGTTTGTTGACAGCTGGCTGGGTCTCTATCTGAGGCGACGAGCCTCAGCCACCAGCACATCGGAGTCCCTTCCAGAAGCTCCGCGCTCCAGCAGGATCACTTTTAGCTTGAGAGAAGCCTTTGCACTGGATGCAGTGCTCTGCGGCTCTAGCGTTCTTCTCCGATGTCTTCGACATGCCTGACGAATTTCCATGACTTGTACCGGGGGGCATCATCGAGCACCAGCAGTGGTGCAGCTGCGTTTGCAGTTCGATGCCGAAGGGCCAAGGCACGCCCCGAGCGCCGAAGCGGAAGGAGCGGTAGGCCAAGGCCAAGGCACGCGCCGAAAGCGAAAGCGCTTTGACTTTGGATGCTTCGCTTCGGCCTCCAGGCCTCTCGACTGCCCTTGGCGCGGGAGCAACTGCACATGCTCCCGGCTGCATTGCCAAGATAAGCCAAGATGCATGTGTTCGGGCCCCTGGCCAGTGTTGGACATGCAGAGACGCAGAGCCGCATCCAGCACACAGGTGCGATGGGGTCCGCAGCTCCATGGCGATGGAACGAAAGGTGGTGCGGCATTCGGGGACAGTTGCAAACATTGTCGGACGAGAGCTGGACATAACTGGACCGGTTCGGGAAACCCCCCCTGTGGTTTGAGATAAGTGCTGACAGGAAGGGCCAACTATTTTCAATTGGACCCGTTCCCCCCCTTACAAGTTGGTTAGTTCCTTCATGTTCCTTCCTACTGTTGAAAGTCTAAATGCAAAAATCGCTTCGCGACTTCGTGCCTTTCTTCTTGGCCAGCTCGCACAAAGTCAATCCTCGCCTAAAGGCCCGGCCAGGATGAGACTCGGATGCTGAGGCCAAAGCCTCTTCTCGATCTCCTTCACCTCGGGGCATCTTTTAGATTTTGGCCAAGGCAAGAACCTGGTGGTCTTCTACTGCTAGGGGTGCATGCCGGCTAAAGTCTGCTTGCCAGCCAGCCGCAGCAGGGATTCTACTGGTAGTGTCCTGGTCACTAGAGTGGGGACGTCGACGACGGCGACGACGTAGAGGAGGAACTTCGACAGAGGCACACTGGGTTGCACCCGCGACTCATAGCCACAGTGCAAATCCGAAAACCTTTCTGTCAAATTGATTGGAAATTTGCGGGTCAACCTAGTGATGGTATGTTGAACGGAGTTAGCGACTGCGACAAGATGCACGGCTTCTTTGCTTTTCCAGCTCGCATAGGACATACAGGTCATGGCGATGAAAGTGTCTGTGTATATTGTCCTCTCCTTGCTCACCATCGTTATTGGCAGCAACATGATC
Source organism: Symbiodinium sp. clade A Y106 (assembly GCA_003297005.1). NCBI lineage: Eukaryota > Dinophyceae > Suessiales > Symbiodiniaceae > Symbiodinium > Symbiodinium sp. clade A. Next base: position 22,908 of record BGNK01001713.1, on the reverse strand, counting down.
GTCATCATCATCGTGATCATCATCATCATCATCGAAGGTACATCGTCGTCAGTACCATCACCACCATCATCGTCGTCCTTTTCAACCTCCTCCTCCTCCTCCTCAGTGTCATCGTCGTCGTCGTCACCGGCCTCAGCCTGTGTCGCGCGCGCGCGTGGAAGGCGCCGGATAAGGCACTTCTGGCGATATTGGATGATGACACTCCCTGCATGTGCATCCGCTTTCGTGGCCAGCGCCGGAAATGTCGTGGCACAGGGATCGCGATTTCCGGATTCGAGTATTAGGACAGTGCTGCCGTGCTAGGGCGTCATGACCTTAAGTTTCTTGCTTGTCTGGTTCCCTGAGGCAAGACTGAGTTCCGCACCATCCCAGATTCCGAAGTCCTTTTCCATACGAGCATCCTCGAAGCAATCAGCGATGTTCTTCATGGTTTGTCCGGTGAGTGTCGCTTCAGGTCTGCACCAGGCTCGACCGCGAGGGATCAGGCTGCTTTAGAAGGGTGATGTTAGCTCTGTCCTTATACCGGCAAGCTACTGCAACGAAGAGCAGGACTTCGACTGTCTGTTCCTGCTGCTACCAGCACCATCATCACCACAATGACACGACGACGACGATAAAACCACCATAACCACTGCGACTACGAAGAGCATGTGCTGATCGGCAACATCCTCCAAAGGGCAATGTCACAAAATCTTGGTCCTAACAGCCTGAAACATAACGGACGGAGATTACGGTACTTCAACTTGTACTTGTTGCTACAAAAGAGTGCAAGAGAATCGCCACTGCCTGCTCGGCATAGTCCGGAAGGATCCAGGGATCCGTAAGCTCGCCTCATGTTTCGATCTGCAAGGAGTTCGACCTTTTCACAGCCGAGGGCAGAAGCTGAGCCCCAGGCCTAGTTGCAAGACCTCGTCGTCGTATTCGATTTCCATAGGCTCTTGGGTGACGTCGAGCGCATCCGCCTCCACCAGTAGGGGAACTGGGGCGTCCACGGTCAAGGCGCCAATCGTCAGCTCAGCCCGCGAGTGGCCATTTGGACCGTCCAGGAAAGAATCTCCCAGCTCTACCGGACGCTCTCGCTCTGGGGCTGGGAGCAGCTCAGGCATGAGCTCATCTGGAGCTGGCTCTCCCGTAGCTGCCGGTTCCCCTTCTCCCTGTTCTGCGGGCTCCGCGGGCGGCTCCACGCCAGCAGCCTCTCCATCCTTCCCTTCAGCAGGCAGAACCTCTTCCTCCTCCGACTCCGGCTCCAAGTCGACGTTCGAACCCGCGGTCATCGCACCATGGCGTGCCGGTGCGCTTTCTTGGGTTAGAATGAAGACCTCTGTGAATGGGGCTGGCTGCATCTTGCGCTTACCGATGGAAGGATGTCGTCCACCTGCTCTCATTCTGCTTCGTAACTTTTTTACCTATCAGCGATTACGGCTTTGCATCGTGTCACAGACCGCCGCTGTCTAAAAGGTTTCCACAGCTTTGGCTGAGTAGCTATGATCCGCAAACACGCCACGTATGGCCTCTAGTATCTGCTGGTCACGGAGGGGAACTAGCATGTTTTGCATGCCTGGCAAGTGGTTTCAACATCGAGTTACAGGCCAGCAGTGCAGTACTCGTGAGGGCGGTGATGGGAGGTTTGTTTCACGGAGCAAGAAAAGGCTCGTGGACGGGCGAGCTTGTTTGCGTTTACGCAGGTACGCTGAGCAAGCACAGCAGAACTCGACTTCTCGTGATGCCAATTTGAACCGATGCTCTCAACTTATAGAGTTTATAATCTAACACCTGGAAGCAGCATCCTCACTTGAGCAGTTCGGAGCACTTCGGAAAAAATTGGGATGATCATTGGCTCAGAGTGAGGAAACCGATCCGGCACAGGAGTGAGACATCATTAGCGTCATTAGCACGAGGAACCTTAGGGAGTGGCGACTTGGTTGAAGCCACATCATATGCAACGGTCCGAAGTAAGCTTTGGGCCGCAGGTCGCCACGCTGCTACAAGCTGACTTGCAGTCCGCCGAACGATGGGTATCCTGGAAGATTTTGCAGTGACTGTGGTGGCGTCACGGCATGCAGAACTCCGTTGTGAAACAAAGGGTCTCCAAACGTAAGGCATAATCCTGGGACGTTTCTGGCAGGAGCCGCGTAAAAAGCCGGCACCGGCATTGACGGTGCCGTCGCTGGGGATGGGGCCCTGGCGTTTTCAAGGGCACCCGAGCCCGGGCACATCATACTTGGAAGGTGAACAAAGATCACAGCTGACCTCGGCCTTGGCGTGGTGAACCGCACCGGCACAGGAAAGACTCCTCACGGCGAGGTGCAGGTTTTGTCCTTCGTTGCTGGTTGCTACTGTAGTGATGCCTGCAGTAAGATATTCCCACGGCAAGCCCTCTGAGTTGCTCGGAGTACAAGTGACAGCTCCAATTTCCTGCGGGAAGCCCAGGCTTTGCGCACAGGCCATCCTCGCAAGCGCAGTTGCAGTTGACTTTGTGAAGTTCTGTTTCAATCCGAAATCCTGCTAAAATCCCTGCTTTCAGCTAGTGTAGCGCTGTAGGCATAACGAAAAGTACATATTCCTGGTACAAAGGAAGTCAGGGCGGTGGTGTGAAGATGAGCATGAGAAGACTACAATTCCAATAATGGAGACAAACATGATTCTTGTCCTTCCTCACGACCTGATTTTGAATGCGGACCTTGCTGCCGACGAAGAAACAAGAACAATGATGATGGTGATGATGATGGCGATGATGATGAAATGATCGTGATCATGATCGGCGCTCAGTGACTTAAGGGCCTCTGAGTCTGTCCAAACTGCTTTCTAGACTACAGCGCCCACTGGGCCTGCAAACATGTACAAAGCAAGAATGCTGACCAGCACTGCGGGAGGCCAGCATGGTATGCACGAAGAACATACTCGGTACTCCTGCACGAGGTGTAGTAAGAAGATCATGACCACGATCATGATGATGACTGGTTAGGGTGGCGAGTGACTGATTTCTCTCGTGACATCAAGTTGCATCACTTGCGACAAGCACCCTTGGAGCATGTCCGGCTCCTGGCTTCGAGGAGTTGCAAACATTGGTTGGCCTGCGAGAGTTTGCTGAGGGCAGCTCGAGATATATCTCGAAAAAATGTTTCAAAATAAAACGCCTATAAGCCGATCTTTGCTAGTCGTGAACTAATGAGCCCTCAGATGCAGACTCGGATAGCCCCAACTCTTGCCTGCAGGACGTTGCGAAAGCAGCGACCGCAGCGGCTGCGCTTCCGTGCCCTTGGGCCGTGAGCGAGCCCTTGCACGCGAGACCAGGGATTGACAATTCAATGGCAACCACAAACTCTGCTCTCAACTGACCGTGATGAAGGCTTTGGACCTGGAAGCCTAGCAGCTCCACCGGATGCTGTTAAACCTTTGAGCAATCAGAGCCTGCGAGGAGAGCGAGGGGAGCCATCGCCCTCCTAAGCAGGAAACCGCAGGCCTTTGAGGATTCAGGGCTCTTTAGATGGCTTTAGGGTTTGGTAGCTGCTAGCATCTCACGGCAAGCCCGTTCACTCTTTGCCAGGTGCCGGGCGAGACCCCTTTCTGCGCAGAGGTTCCGCAAACGAGCGTTCTCTGCCCGGAGCCTGTAAAAGGGACAGAAGCATCTGCGCGATTACGCTGATATTTGATGTATATGTGCTGCGTGAGGTAGCCAACCATGCATCATGTGCCTGTCAAGTGTGGCTGCATTCTCCTTGGCAAGCTGACGGACCTTGCACACAAAGCAAAGGCCGCTGCTTCAGGTGGGCTGGACTTACGTTAATCGTCAAAATTAGCTACGTAGGAGTGACATGGGCTGCTTTTCACTTTTGGAAACTCCCCGGGCGACTATGATCACAACTCGCCTACTACCTCGTGAGTTCGACTTGGAGGGCAGCAGGATCTTACGCATCAGATTCGCTCCAGCGCGCCTACATGCGCTTTGAAACCGTCGTCTTTGCATGAGGTAACAATAGAAACACCTGCTGCATCCTGTGGCACCTCAACGGAGGATATGTAATGTCAACTTCGTCTCCGCAAGTGATGGATTTTGTGATTCTCGAGAGCTATCCCGGGCGGCCGCCTGCGATGGATTTGGCGGCAGTGCCTGGCAGTGGAACTCCAACGACACAGGCTGGGAGAAGATCTGTCGTGAAGTCTGCATGTGAACAACCTAGCAGACCTAGCAGACATGCCCGCCTCCACTCCAAAAGACGTATCGGCGCTGGGAGACCTGTCAACGGCGTGACCGCGTAACCGGAACTTTCGTCTCATCCCACCATGTCTGCCACTGGAAAAATCTCCGTTCATAGCTAGTCGGTACAGTAGTCACACATCAGGAATCGGCCAGCAAAACCTGGCTAGTCCTAGCACGGGAGAGCCCCAAACAGGACTTCGAAGCACCTGCGTCCCGGCAGTGCCGACGTGCTTGAGGTGTTGGAAGCACGTGCAGTTGCAGATCCCTGTCCGCACTGGTGGTATGAGGCACTTGGAGGGTCACTGGATCTCGTTTCCTTCTTGCCAGCCTTGGGGGTGGTAGGCCCAGACTGCCTGCAACCAGTGAGAGCACGAAATGCTGCAAAGGGCGAAGGCGAAGGAGGCGGAGCTTAAGGGCTCGGCAAGGGGTCTTGCATCGCGTCCGAGGTCTCCAGCTTCAACTCTCGTTGGAGGTCGTCTACCTGGCAACTTGATCTTGATCAACTTGCGAAGCGGCATTGCATCGCCCTGGCATACCATGGCTTCCGAGAGTGCACAGTGCGAACAAACTTTTGCTCCGACCACGCTGTTGCACCAGGAATGCTGTGCGGCGGCGGCATTTCGCCATCAGCATGGCAAAGCTATGTACAAAAGGTGAGGTCTGCACGGGCTCACCATCAGAGTTCGATGTCACAGGCGCCTTTGCGCATGTGACCACCAGCCAGCTGCAAGCGATTCAGACCTGGCCCGGGCAAGCTCTCACTGCGACTGCGGGGCTCCGCTGTGGCTTGCGCCGCGGCGCCGAACCTCGTCCTTCCATGTTTCGAAGAAGCTCTTGGCCAAGGCTTCAGTCTCCTTGGAACGATTCGGTTCATGTCACAGAAGCTTTCAACCATGGACGATGGCGTCCTTCTCCGGGATGATCCGGATGTTCTTCGCGCCCGTCGCCATTCCCGTGAGGGTTAAGGCATCCTGCCATGCGAACTCTTGTGCGCGCAGAGCCCAGCACAGAAGCACCAACAGGCAAGGGCTTGGAACTGCCTGAACCTGCTGCTGGACATCCTGGCCGCATACCTGCAGGCCGTGAAGGGTCACACAGCTTTTTGCTGACATGTCAACATGTCTGGTTTGCCGGACAGGGGGCGCCTGGATGCCCGTCATCTCCTGGCCCTTGCATCTTGAGGCCAACTTGGGCTCTTTGGCCCAAGCAAAAAACGTCTTCAGCTGCTCTTCCTGGGAGCCACTGCACATATCTGATGATCTGATCGCGTCTGCACTCTGGGGTCCTGCAGCACCATTGACCTTGCCCGGCAGATCGACCACTTCGCTGTTGCCTTCGAAAGGAAAGCCTGACAAGTTCTCTGCCTCCGACACACTTGTGACGAGCTGGCACGCCTCGACGAAGGTCTCTGAATCCGGTAGAAACACCACGAAACTGGTCTCCTTGCGAGGGCCACTCTCGTCTGCGTCTGGCTTCCTTTGCTGTGAGATATCCCGAGAGTCGCCACTCCTTCGTCGGCCATGGCCGGCTGCCCAAAGTTATGGGCACCACACCTCTGAGACAAGTGTTTCTTGCCTAGCCATTGTGGGGATTGGTGATTTGAACAGTTGCAGCCTGGCGGTCATCCAAGAGCCCCAGCTGTAGCCCCAAACCGTAAACCCTCAAACCACAAAGCCCTAGACTCAAACGCTTGGTGCTCCCTGCCTGTACATACCCCACATCCCTACATTCCAAAAACCTAAACCCAAACCTGTAACCCTGAGACCCTAAAACCCTACTGCACCCTAAAGTCCAGTGCATGAATGGGCTGGTGCTTGAGTCGTACGAGAGCTTGAAACGCCCATGCTTGACTGCAAAAAGGCTTGGTGAAGTACCGAGGCCGGTTACACCCCACAGCCATCTGAACCTGAAAGCTGACTCGCCCATTGACCACAGAGACTTACGGAGCTGCTGCAGGGGCACGCTCGTTCTCGAGCTCCTGGCACGGAGAGGGGCGTCACGTGGCCGTTCCCAACCGATTCTGAAACTCGGCTAAGGGTACGTAGGTAGGAATAGATGCTGAACCCTGCGAAAAGCTTGCATTAGGAATCCCAGTCCCAGCACTCAACAGCGGAAAGAGCACTCCTCGGGGGTCACCACTGCAGCACAGGCCTCGCGCCGGAGGAGGCTGCTCGCCTCCTGGGCTCGCCAAGCAGCAAGCGTGCTTGAACTTGTTGGATGCATAAGTAAGCCATGAGTGAAGAAATTATGCACCGGGATGAGTCCAAGTGTCGTCCTGATTTAAGAGCCCCCAGTTAGGCTTGTCTTCGTTCTTGTTGAAGTCCTGTAGCTTCTGTTTCAGTGGTCAGCAACCGCTGCGCCCCGGTGCTTCTACGCTGAGAAAGCGGCATAGACCATCCACCACTTGTTGTTCCAGGGTTTCAGTCCGGCCCGCGCCATTTGGCCGCGCAGAGAAAAATAGTTAAAGTCAAAGCATGCGAATTGCATGTTTTGGCTGCTTTCGACGATGGGCTCTGTCCCACAGTACAGCGAGAGCTTGCAGTCCTCAGCTGTGCCCATGCAGCTTACATGGCACCTTGTCAGGCACATTCAGGCACCCTGTGGCTTCTGCACACATGCCCATCAACTCAGTCATGCCGCTTGACAATCTCTGCAGCGATACTGTTGACCTTTCAAAGGTGCAAGCAGGTGCAGGAAGCCAGCAGCAAGCTCCCTCAATTTCAGGCGTGGTGAAACGATCTCGCAGCAAGGAAGAGGTGACTCGGGCTCCAGCAGGCAATCACAAAGCCTCACAGAAGCGCCACATTCCAGATGAGACAGTGAAAGCATTGACATGACATCCAGTGCAGAGCAGGCACTGCAGTTGGTGCAGTTGCGGATGAAGACGCTCGTCTCCACCGGGCCGATAAAGACTCGGCCTTGAAACAGAGGTCGTGTTGGGAGGTGGCGCATCTCTCACAGAGGTGGAGCTCTTTCTTTCTCTGAATATCAAGATCGCTTCAAGCAGCAAAACCGTTCCGTTCCCTAGTGCCCCGACATGCTTCTCAGCAGCAAGCCGCGAGAGCTGAGGTTGAGGCAGTTGTGGCAATCGTCAACAAAACTCGTGGCAATTGTGTCCTGGTGCTGCTGACATTGACGAAGCGGGCTGGCCAGCAACATGAAGCAACAGCTACTCTATCTGCTCCACGGTAGAGCAGCCCAGGAGCAAGAAGAAAGATGTCACAGTTCTTGCCTTAGTTGCAGGCAGACTCTCTAAGGTGCCCATCAGTTCATGCCGCCGACTTGGGCCACATCAAATCCGATCCAGTTATGATAGGATTACGCAAGCCGCATCGTATCTCGTCTGTCCTGCCCGCTTCGATGCCGCCTGGGCACATTCCTCAATGTTGAACTGCTCGCCATCGATGGTGCCCTCCTGCAGGTGCAGATGCTGACTGCTTCTAAACGCCATCTTCACACAGCATGATCATGCACACACTGAGAAGACGCCAGGAGAAACAACGTTGACAGCTAGTCGGTGCCATTCTCGGCCCTTGATTGCAAAGGCAGGCAGATTAATGTCGATAGCAATCCCCTGGTGGCCTGCTTTGCCAGAGGTTCGGAGAATGGGATCAAAACAAAGTATGCCACACTCACGCGAGAGAGAGAGAGAGGGAGAGAGAGAGCGAGAGAGAGAGAGAGAGAGAAAAAAAAAAGAGAGAGAGAGAGGGGGAGAGAGAGAGAGAGATATAGAGAGAGAGAGAGATATAGAGAGAGAGAGAGGGAGAGGAAGAGCGAGAGCGAGAGGGAGAGGGAGGCGGAGGCGGAGGAGGAGGCGGAGACTACAAGACGACGACTGCTGCTACTGCTGCTGCTACGCCTGCTGCTGCTGCTACTACTACTACTACTACTACTGCGTTATGTCCAGCCTTCTTGATGAGGACTGCATCCGTTTGCTTGGAGAATACATAGTCCTCAGACGAGACGGGTGTCAGCATGAACTACACCGTCGAACTCACGAAGCAGGAAAGGCTGCGACTGCGACGGGCAGTATAACACAGACGAGGACGACGGCGGCGACGACGTGCTAATGTCGGTTTCTGCTTGTTGAGGCTATTGCCCTTTGCGTTCCTATTGATGCTGTGACGGCGGCGATCACCACGACGACTGCGGAAGGGTAGGACCACAACTACCGTGCACGACGGGCTGAGGGCAGATCTGCTGGATTGAGGTTTTTCTTCTTCACCTTCTTTGGCTTCGCCTTGGGCTTCGAGGTGCTGCCTCGTCAGACAAAGACAGTCATTACACACACACACACGCGCGCACACACACACACGCGCGCGCGCGCGCGCGCGCACGCACGCACGCACGCACCCACACACACACACACACACCCGCACACACACACACACACGCACACACACACGCGCACACACACACACGCACACGCACACACGCACACACACACACGAACGAACACACACACACACACCCGCACGCACACACACACACACGCACACACACGCACACACGCACACACACGCACACGCACACGCGCACACACGCACACGCACACGCGCGCACACTAACGCGCGCGCATGCATGCTATGACAAATTTGTTACGTTCCGGCAGATGCCTTTTGAAGCTTTCGAGTCGCAACCGCCCATCTTGGGCACTTGCCGAAGGCAGTAGTCTGCTGCTTAGTACGGTAGTGCGCTCACGTATTGTTTACATGAAGAGTCCATGCACAACGTCTTCGCTCAATCTGTATCTGCACTGCAAGCCAAAGGCTGTGGGGACATTCGGTAGCTGTCAAGGAGGCACCCAAGCGAAGGGACATGGTTCCAACAAGGCAGACGCTGTCAGCATGACTGGCAACGCGGGGCACCCTTTTCCAGTTAAGTTGTGGTGCTTCCCAGGCAGTGACGAAACCAGCCAAACATGATCACGAAATTGGACTTCAGCTGTGATCGGTGACCCCACTGAACCGACTGTAGCGTAGCTGCTAAGCTGTGATGTCGCAGTACTCAAGCTGCGACGGAAGTGCCGAACTCAGACACGGTATGATGCCCACATGTGGGAGCACGGAGCATTCGTCAGAGCTGAACGTGCAGGAGCCGCCGCCAATTGAACGCTTCAAGTGTGCAGCGCTTTCGTCCGTCGGCGTCCAATCTCGTCCAAAGCGAGTCCAGTCCAGTCTGGCATGTCAGTCATTTCCTACTCTTACGGGTCTCGTGGAGGTTGCTTGAGTCTCAGTGGCTCGTCGGCTCAGCAGAGAAGCAGCATTGGGAGCAGTCGCAGCTCCGGAAGCTGGAACCTTAAGTAAGGGAGCGAGGACGCAGACGTAGAGAAGCCAAAATGTAGTCGAGTATAATTCGGGAGAACGACAGGCATTGGAACTCGACTGCAACAGCCACATCTGCAATGCCAGCATCACCCCACGAGATACCTCTTCAGGTTGCTCCGGCCGGAAGGGATGAACTCCACCACAGCCGTGGCTGCACCAGTCTTTCCCGGCATCCTTTTGCTCAGCTTCTTCGGCAAAGGCCGTGGAGTGTAAGAGCCATCGGTCGCTGGATGTAGCCAGATGCGAGAGTCCAGCCACTGCTTTGCGTCTTTGGGTTCTTTGCGACGGGCGCACGCGATGGTCCATTTGTTTATCAGCAGCTCATTCTGCTGGAAGCCCCGCTTCTCCAAGGCTCGAAGCAACTCTGGTCTCGATAAGAGCGCCCGCTCCCAGCTTGCAACGAAGGTTGCACGCCACGCACACTCAAAATAAACGTCAACGAGGGCAATCAGATCGCCTAAGCGGATGCGATTGGTGTTGGTGTAGTTAAACACCCAGCTGGACGGCTCCAAGTGTTTCCAGAAGACTACACCATTTTCTGCGATGTTCTTGGTGTTGTGATCCTCTGGGTAACGGGGTTTCTGGTGATGGCCGTCAAAGCCGTAATAGTTATGATGCTTCAGGGCAAGCAGCTGCCCCGGCTCCGTCCATTCGAAGATACCCTCGATGACCTGCCGGTTGTCCGGCAAGTGCTCGGTCACCAGCCAGAGCGTAGCAACATCGAAGCTACCAGGCTTGATGAGTCCGGTGGGCCGCAGTGTTGCAAATGTACCAGGCAGCAACACTATCTGGCCTAGGCAGCAGGGACTCACTGTGGCTTGTCTACATTTTCATAGACTCAACACGATAAGGCTTCAGATCCAAAGCTCCTGAAAAGGCTTGCATCATCTCAATGCCAGTGAAGGGGAACTCCCGATACTTCTTGAACATGAGATGACTGCACCTCTGGAACATTTCACACTTCTCGCCTTTCCCTTCGCAAGCCTGAGAATCTTTGAGCATCTGACACTCGATGGGGTTTGGAGCTCGACCAACTCGCTTGTCTCGTGTCATGGCATGGCGATTGATGCACAAAGCTGGATCCATCCCTTTGTAGGACTTGACGCCAACATGCACGGCGACTACGCCCATGGGCCCTTGCCCCATCCCAATGTCCAGAAGATGCAGACCTTTGAAGGGTCGGTAGCTGTAAGCTTGCCGGTCATACCCCCATTCACGCGTTGCTTTCCAGATCTTGGACTTCAGCTCTGCCGCCGCTTGGACAGGAAGGCTTGGCGGAATCATAGGGCCGGCGCAAGCAAGGGACGTGGTCTCCAGCTTCTCCGAGGGTACGGCATCTTGCTCTTCCTTCTGCTTCTCCTCCATTTCGATCTTCTCTTCCTCTTCCGGCTGGTCCTCCAAGTCCTGCAGCGTCTGCTGCGACCCCTCGTCCTGCTTCCCATCTAAGTCTGAAACCGTCTGCAGCGTCGGGAAACCAGCTTCCTTTGACTCTGGCGATGCCTCCAGATCGGCCTCAAGCTGGTCTTCGAGATCCAATGTCAATGTTCTTTTTGCATCTCCCGTCTCTCCCGTTGAGGCCAGATAGGCCCCAGCATCCAGCAACGACACGAAGGACACGCTGTAGAGACCGTAGAGTCCAAGCACAAGGATAAGGAAGAGCGCCCAACGTTGTGTGGCCATCTTGGAGGCTGGAGCTTCGCCTCATGTCAACCAAGTGACGAAGAGCATGACAGGCTGCGGGCTGGGCTCTGTGTCAGGAGTCACAACATGATGTTTGAACATCGAACAGACACGAATGGTGCTTGTTTCCGGCTCGCTGAACCCAAGATGCAGCAAGCATAAGTTTACGATGATGACCTCCGTGCTCATGCCCTCCTGCCTATCTGTCCAGCAGGCACGTACATACACAATCTCACGCACCCGTAAAAAAAAAAAAAAACATGCACACATGCATCCGTGATTCATTCATAGATACATAACAAATGCATACACACATTCATACAATCTCATACAGGCACTATCAACACACGTTGGACATGATGCATGCATACATGCCTGCATGCATACATGCACACAGACAGACACATAGGCAGGCAGGCAGGCAGGCAGGCATACATACCTACATTCCTCATACCTACATGCCTACATACCTACATCCTACATGCGTACATACATATCTACATACCTACATGCATATGCATGTGCATACATGTACCAGGCATGCCTACCTACACACCTACATACGTACATAGACGTACATACATACATGAGTACATACGTAAATACATACACATGCATCACATGCATACCAATCCGTGCTTGCGTACACCCAATCATGTAGGTATGTATGCGTGCAGCTACATATCTGTATCTGGGTGCGCACTTTGAGTGTCTCTCTCTCTCTCTCTCTCTGTCTCTCTTTGTGCATTCGGGTATGCATGTATGCATGAATGTACGTACGCATGTATGTATGTATCCATGTATGTACTGCAATGGTATGTATCTATGCATGTGCGTGCGTACGTACGTATGTATTTTCTCATGTATATACAAGGAGCATGCACCCGCACACCTCAACCAAAGCCGCAATTGCCCGCAGCCACATCCGAACCACTCCTCTGCATGCTCTTAAACATGCACTCGGCACCCGCCCCCGTGTGGAGACTTCCTCGTGAAGCTTCCAGTTCAACGCCTGTGCATGACAGGTTTTTGATTCGGGATCACGGCCAACTTGGGTCTTAGTGAGCATTGACTGATCTGGTCGCGTTTCAAGCTTCAGCTCAGCTCATGATGCCGGTTGTTTAGAAGAGTCTGAGCTTTGGAGCCACAGATTTAGTGGCCATGAGTACACACACACACACCCGCGCACACACACACACACACCCACACACATGGCTGGCATGTGGAGAACTGACTCAGCACAGGAGTCCTAGCAATGGTTTACCTCTGACAAGGCCTGAAGACGTGACAGATCGCGACACGCTGAAAGATCACAAGCATGGCCGAAGGCCTCCTCGAGGGATCGCCTCTTCTCCAGAAGCTTCTGAACCTCCTTCAGACAGCGTGACCAAGATCAGAACCGACCACGTCAGGCTTCAGGCCAAAACTATCAGGTTGTCCTATGAACCTCTGGCAGCTCCGGAAGGCCAACCATGCGCAGTGAAGAACATGGTATTCATGCTGCTTCTGAATGACAGGGACTTGGGACCCAATGTGAACGACAGTTAGTGGCTGAGAGAGCCAGGACACGGTTTGACGACGCATTCTGATGCCAAGGCTCGCAGTGTCATGAAACATGGCCATCAACACCAACACTATGATCATCGTTACCACGCCGGCAGTACTCCAATGCTTACCATCATTACATTGGTTGCTTTGCTTTGTTTAGTGTTGATAGTCCGACTGTTATTGAAATGATCGCAAGTGTTCTTCTGTGATTACGATTTAGGAGGGAGACTACTGCTGTGCACAGCACTACTTACTACTTACAACTTACAACTCTCCACTTTCTGACTACTTACTACTACGTACTACTACATACTACTACTTACTACTACTTGCTACTACTTACTGCTACATACTAATCTTACTACTAGTTATTACTACTTAATACTACATGCTACTACATACTTACTACTTGCTACTACTCCGCCTGGTACACTACTCTGCCTACTACTACTACTACTACTGCTACTACTGCTACTACTACTTACTACTACCACTACCACTACTACTACTACTACCACCACCAGTACTTCTACTACTACTACTACTACCACCAGTACTTCTACTACTACTACTACCACTACTTAGACTACTACTACCACCACTACCCCTACCACCACCACTACTATTACCTCTACCACTACTATCACTACCACTACCACGACGACAGCGATGCAGCTGCCGCTACAGCTCCCGCCACTGCTACTCCTGCCACAATGACGACTACTACTGACATCGACCAATTCTACCAATGATGGATAGAAGCCCAAGAGCATTGGCCTGCTGTCGCAGCGGAGAGGTTGGTGATAGCTGCCGGTGCTCCTTAGGCATGACGACGTCCAAATGATCAGGTAATCTCCATACGTCCTCTGTTCCCCATCTCAAAGGTTGATTTTTGATTTCGGGATAAATGCGGCCAGTGAAACTTCGCCTCTTACTGAAGTTCAGAGTTCCAAACGTTCCCTCGGGGCTTAGTTTTCAAGATCGGAGATCTGCTGGGGCAGAGTGCCCCAGTGGCTTTTTCTCCACTGAGCTCCAGACGAGCTCCTTCTGGATATGGCCTTACGGAGAAGGTATCGCAGTGTATACCCAGTGCAAAACTATTCCATGAAACAGTCCGCGGACAAGTCATGTAGCACAGACATGTAAGAGAAAAACACTCTGTAGTGTCCAACGGGTTTCAGACTCTGCGAGGCCACTAAGCTTGATCTGCAGAAAGTTGTAAAAGCTTTGGGGCTTATGGGTATGGCTGGTACAGGTTTATCGTTTAAGGTTTGTTGACAAATTCTAGACAACCTCAGGTGCTGTCGCTGTGATTCTCAACTGAGATGAAAGCGCTTCTGCTGATTCAGCTGCCGAATTTCCAGCAGAGTCTGTTGAAGGGCCTGGTCAACAGGATTCAGACTATGTTTGAGGAATTCGGAAATCTCCCCTTGACAATCGTAGACTGATGCAAGTATCAGTATCTGCTGCCTTTTGACTGTTCCGCAAGCTCAGGCGCAACGTCGGCCCCCGAAGCCTAGGCAGTCCACATCTCCACGACATGCTGCCTTTACTTGGCATTTGGCATTGTCTTGCAACTCGGGAGTGCTGAGAAGTCGACATCTCACTGCCTGATCTTTGCAGGCTTGCTCCATCCTCACCACAAATACCCCCCAGCATAAGCATGTCTCCGAAACCAGGACGTTGCCAACAAACAAGCTCCTGCCGCGAAGACAATCTGGTTTGACCACAGCCTGCGAGCCACTAGGAAAGCCCGAGATGCGAATGCCTGCTTTCTCAAGCCTCAACTTAGCTCTCTTCAAACAAGCTTTAGCCTGACTTTAGCTAGGGTCAGGCTAGCATGACCCGGATGAACCACTTTGGCCTCCGCGTGCAGTGTTTGGCCTTGCAGCTGTGGCATGGCATGCAAACTCCACGCTTGGACAGATCGAGCGATCAAACACTCGCTAGACCGTTTCCGAGTCGGCGAAGTCTCCAGCCCATGATTGTGTAAAGCTCCTGCATCTGCTTTGGACCAGAGAACTGCACTAGATTAGACAGAGAGCGAGAGAGACAGAGACAGAGCGCACGCGAGAGAAAGAGAAAAGAAGAGAGCGAGGGAGAGGCATGCAAGAACAGAGAGCGTAGGGCAAAAGCATCGACGCGTGACTCTATGACTGTGCAACGTGGGATTCACCCAGAATGAACAGACCTGAAGTCCAAGACCCCAAACCCATTGTGCCAACCACAGGGATGCAACCTCAAACTGAACAGATCCGACAGCATCAGCGACGGGGCCAAGAAATTATTTGCCGCATCGACAGCACTCAGATGTAAGGCTGCGGCGCAGGCGCAGGCGGCTGCAGCGTTTTCGCCTCGATTGCCTGCATCCGCCGTCTGCCGTCTGCCATCTATGCCGTCAGTTCTAAGGCGAGGCATTCCACCTCGTCTGGCAGTGACGGCAAAGGATGCAAATGCAACCTCAGCTCATGGACATCAACTCTCGGACTCTCAGACAGAGTGACGAGGCCAGAACCGACTGGTTCTCGGTGCCCGCTCCTGAGCCACCTCGAGCCTCCACAGCGCCAGAATTTACAACGGCAGGCAAAGCTGCTTCCATACAGTAGCGTCAGTCGGAGGAACCGCATGCACAAAGACTCCGCGAGGCGGAGAGATGCTAAAAACCTTTAACCACAGGTGACACGACCGAATCTCTTCGCAGGTGAAACTTGAGGAGCATAGTTCACCAACTAGACTGCTTGGCAGTTCGTTGGCCTGTGCTTGGGCGTCAATACGGGTTTAATCGCAGAACCCAGCCTTCTGGCGGAGCCGCGGGGTCCTTGGCATGACCGAGATTCTGGCCCAGGTTCAGGAGAGGCTTCCTCTCCTTCTCCTTGAGCAGCTCCGGCCGCCTTATTCCCAACTCAGTGGCCGCCGGCGTACAGCGCAGCAGCAAGTCGGCGCCCCGGGGCCCGAAGGGCTGAATGGTCTCGAGCACGTCAGCGCTTCGAATCGGGTTCTCAGAGAGGACCAGACATCGGAGCTCCGAGAGCTTCCGGAGAAAGAAGCTGGGGCCCGGGCCCGGGCTGTCCTCGCTGGGCCCGGGCCTCTCTTCCAGTTCGTCGACTAAGGGAATGGAGGCCCGGCGCTGGCGACCCTGGAACTCGGTGTTTTGGGCCTGGGCCTTTTCTTTGGCATCCGCCAGAGATTTCGCCTGCGCCTGCTGCTTTGTGATCCGCTCCTTCGCTGCCGCCAGCTCCGTGTCCTCTCGAAGCTGCACGGGCTTGAAGGGCTGGCACAAGGCTTGCAGGCCGATATCCGTGATGCGGTTGCGGCCTAAGCCCAGATACTCTAAGCCTCGGTAGGCATCCAGGGCATTTGCCAGAAGCTCGGCCCCGCGATCGCAAATCCGATTCTCCCACCTGCAGTGCCGGCACAGGATGGCACCGGGCTACTTAAGCACAGGGATTAGTTTGATCTTAAGCCGTCTGCTTTCCGTTGCTCCAAGGCACAAGTTTAACGCCCGGAGCTGCCAGGGGCACTTCGAGAGGGTGGCACAGACAGGCCCCAGTTCGAATCGCGTGATGGAGCATGCCCGAAAGCTCACCTTGGCAAGGCTCAACTCCCACCAGGCTTTAAAGCTTGCTTTGAAAAAGCACTGTATACACCCCTTCGATTGTCGGCTCGTGATGCTTCGAGCAAAGAGGGCCGTCAATGTAGAAACAGCCCGAAGATACGAGCAATTCGCAATCGAAGGCACAGATTCCAGCACCGTGCTGGGCTGGAGGAAGGCCGCGAGACTCAGCCCCAAAGCGTCCTCTTCAGCTTCGGTGTCCTCGATGTCCTCCGTATCGGGAAGGCTCTCCAATGCCTCCTCGCGGCTCGGGGCGCTTTGGAGCATGCCAGAAGAAGTTTTATTTCGGGCCTCAAGGGCCTCCTTTTTGAGTTTTGCGGCAAGTGGCAAGGCTTTGCACTAGAATTAGACCGTCCTTGAGGACCTGCAGCGTGACGAGGCCACCACCATCTGCACCGTAGTCCGGGCCATCGAGGACCTCGAAGACCTCAAAGACTTGGGCGCCGCCGACCCCGAGGCGCTCGAAGAGGAGCGAGTGGAAGTCTGGGGCATCCAGCGGAGCGGGAGCATCCTCCGCCTGCAATGCCTCCCAAGCCTTCCCCAAGCTGCCGAAACGACTCAGAAGCCACTCCTTAAAGTTCGTCAAAAGCCTCTCGGACTGCAAGGTGTAGCGTTTCCGCTCTCGTGCCTCCAAAAGGCTTGAGGCCCGATCAAAGGCAGACGTCTCTTCGCCCTCCTCCCCCTCTAAGGGCAAATCCTCCTCTGCCAAGATAGGCAGGGGCAGATCCAAGTTGTTCCACTCGATCTGCAGGGACTCCACTGAGCAGTTGCCTTCTGCAAGGCCCTGAGCCAGCAATCGGAGCATCTCGCAGTCCAAGTTGCAATCCGAGAAGGACAAAACCTTGATATTCTGCACCGTTGGCAGCAAAAGGCCAATCAGGCTGATGGTGGTCCGATCGAAGAGGAAAGACTTCACCATCAGGTTTGGGCCTTCCTTCGGCGGCTTAGGCTCCTCGTGGAATCCCATCGACATACCGCCCAAGCCGCCCAAGCCCCCACCCAGCAAGGCCGACATGTCCGGTGCCTTCACAAGCATGCTGGGCCGGCGCCTTTCTTGGTGCGAGGAGGGCAGCTGGGAGTGTGCCTTGCTTGGGCTGCCTTCTCGAGCTCTCTTCATTCGGAAAGCAGGGTGCACTGCAGCATTTACCGCGGAGCACAGTTTCCGCAAATCCGCTCCCAGCATCCCAGTCGGCTCGAAGCCTGAAGGAAGCTCACCAGGGACGTCTAAGTGGTCGTTGATGCCATACACCCAGATCGGAGGCCAGATCTTGGGCTCAGCCTCGTCCATGATGTGCGCCCTCGTCATGGCTCCCAAGCTGCCGACGCAGGGCCCCCGAGTCCCGCGCGGCCGCCGCTTTTGGCGGGGCGGATCCAAGCGCTGCGCATCGAGCCCACAACAGTCAGATCGGCCAGACACACTGCAGAATCTGGTGTCTATAGTCTAGTGAGTCTAGTTCAAAACCTTTCAAAATCAGAATGGCTGGCAAATGCAACCTGCCGGCCTTGGCACCGCAGGGGCTCCTACAGAAATGGCAGCTCTCAAAATCAACAGGGCCACAGCTGGACCTGGCTGGGCAGGGTCCTGGTGCCAGTACACGCCAAGACTGTGCACTTTGGGTAAGCGAGGGCGGCAGCGAGGGTGGCGTGCTGCTCATGCTGTCGCCGGCGCTCCATCTGGCATGGGCTCTGATCTTTGATAGCATCAGGCCTGCATCCCTCCCCGAATCCCACTGCGACCAAATGGATGGCCTCAGAGCAACGCTGCTGCTGGTCCCTTGGGTGCTGCGTGACAATCGGCGCTCAAGCGTCGGCGACATGGCCATGTGCTAAGCATTCCGGCATGAGCTCACGAGGGCCCCACAGACAGGGCTACCTTCGTGCTAGAATTAGGTCCTGGTAGGGGGCTTGCACTAACGGGGCTGCAGAGCCCAAGACCTCGCCTCAGTAGAATAGATGCTAGAAAATGAACTCGAGGCGGCGTGCTCTGCTTTGCGAGGATGTTCCACGCTTCACAGTTTCACATGGGGATCCTCAACAGCCGATAAGACAGCTTGCAACCAAAAGCAGCAATGGTCTCCCGTGTCTGCCCGCCATTGGCCACAAAGGTCTCAAGAAGTTTGTTATAGCCCCTGGTGGCTGTCCAAGCACTGTGCAACCCTTTTAGTCGGCGGAGCCTCTGCCCGCACCTTGCTCCTGTACTTTGCAAGCCGCTGTTCCATGAACGTGTGAAACTGCACGTCTGCTGGCGTCAGAAGTGCCCCTTGCAATCTTTTGCGAAGCTTGTAGCGATCAGAAAGGGATGTAGGGAAGAAGGGACATTTCTGCCCAGACATTTGCGAAGGACTTGATGCCTTCGGAATGTGCCTGGCCTGTCCTACACCTCATCGCGGGAACGCGAATGCGAGGCTCTCCAAGCCTGATCCAGTGAACCACCCAAGGATAAGCAAACAGCTGATTGCTAATGCACAAGCAGCCACAGCTGGGGCTGGTACATGCCTAACGTCTGTCGCACCTGGCTCTGCAAGTTCCCCAGTTACTTGTTACTGTAACATCTTGCCAGGCCCCATCGAACACTTGAGGACGGTGCAGAACGCGATCGGGCTCAAGAGTCCTACTTCTTGGTCACCTCCAAGAACCTCAGATGGGCGTCGCACTAAACTGCCTAAGAGCACAAGCAGCAAAGACGATGCGCCGCAGCAGAGTTGGATCATCTCTGAGGGGGCGGCTGGTCATAGATAATTTTGACGTAGCCCTAGCAAGCAATCGGGGACGACAGTGGATGGAGTCGGACTTAAGGGCAGCCGGAAGTTCGACATGGAGTAAGTCTGTCTGGTGCCTAGTAGGGTATATAATCCCCAACAATAGTCCCCATAACCCATTCCCCCAGTCCCTACGAAGAACCAGACAGAAGTGTCTGAAGCCAAGTTTGAGTGCTCAGAAAGCTTTTCAGCTGGAGCCGGAAGCACTCGTCCGGTGTTCATGCTGCGGGGCATCACGACAATTTAGCTTCTAACCCTGAAAAGATATCTTCGTTGGTACGTTCTTCTTTTTTCAAGTCCCCGGCCTTCGCCAGCTCGGCGCCATTCGCCACCAGCTGAGCCAAAGCTTGAGGTGGAGGTGTTGAATTGGATCTCGGGGAAGGCTCTCCAATTCGTATCACTCAACCTACGCTTTCCTACCATTTTACCAGTGTCTCGCATGTGCTGCCGGGTTCAGGGCTTCGGGGTGAGACCTGTGGGGCATATCTCCATGGGGGTCTTTGGCCTTGGTTCTTCTAGGAAGGTTCAAAGGGTACTGTTGTCGGATTCCTGTTGATTTCTTAAACGATTTCTTAACCATAAGGTTCTGAACATCCATAAGGTTCTGAACATCCTACTATAGAGGTCTGAATATTAACAAAGTATTCCCTAGTAGCTCCTGTAAATACATATACGACGAATCCTAGATTGCGTAACATGTATTTTGGCCCCTGCATAAAGAATCCGATAACCTCGCAGAACTCTGTAAAGGAACCCTCTCCGAAATGGACAAGCACGCGTTCGAGACACAAATCCGTGCCATCACAAAACATAATAACCGGCCATTCCGTATGAAGACACTCGACTCCACAAGCACCCGTTCGAGACACACGTGGCATCACGGGACATCAGAACCAGCCATTCTCCATGTAGACGCTGGGTTTCGCAAGCACCAAGTCGAGACACAAGTGGCTTCACAACATATCAAAACCAGCCACTGCCGGCACCCAGCAGCTGGGATGGGCGAGGCAGGGCAGGCACCGCAGGCAGGAGGTGGGTGGTTCATTGAGTTAACTGCTCGGGTGCTGATGCTTGCACGTGCGCAGCACGTTGGCTGGGCTCTGGGCCAGGTGACTTTTGGTCTCCAAAAACTCCTCGCAGCCAACTCATGCATCGCAGGACGCAAACAGTGTCGTGTTGGATTCCAGGACCCCAAGGGACTCCAAGGCAGTAAAAAAAGTGACATCCGAACGTGGGAACCCAACTTGAACTTTTTGCCCAAGTCTATCAACTCCGGCTGGTGTGGTGGAGTAGTGGTGGGGTCAGGGGTAACACGTACCCTGCGATTCCTGCGCCGTGTGGATTCCCATGGTCTTCGGGTGCACGAGGTAAAGAACTACCTTTCAAGCTGTCTGCTGAGCATGCAAAGCTGTGCAGAATTCGGACTTGGAATCCTGCTAGAAGCTGGGTCTCATAGTAGATGTCGACATAAAAAGAAATAACCTCAGCCGCTCAGTTTGCGGCTTGGCCTTCGTTCAGCTAGGCTCTCCGGTTTTAAGTGCACGACATAGAAGGGTATGCTAACCAGCCACTCGAAGCAGTACAGCGCAAATGACCTGAGAGGACAATGCGCAGCTTGCACATGTCGCTGCGAGGGCGGCCTGTGCCAGCCTGCAGTTGAGTAGCAGTCTCGTAAGTGTGACACTGGAAAGCAGTCTAACTGCGAGTATGTGGATCCAGGCTTCTGCTTTGGGGCCAGGCGCTGCACAGTAGAGGCACCAGTAAAAAAGCCTGGCTCTGAGCAGTCCAGGTGCAAAGTGAGAAGCTCACGTGATCTAAGTAGTCGCTCGGGGCCGGACCAGACTTTTCTATCGGGCGACTCCTCCTGCAAGGAGTGAAGTGTCTGCACCTGCATGGCACGGGTTGAAAGATGCGGAAAAGGGCCTTTGATGTCGGGAGCCTGGGGTGGCATGATCTGTCTTAGCAGCGACAGATCAAAGCCCCTATCTGGTCGCTGAGGTGTTGGGACAAGGGACTATGAAATTAATTTGCGAAACCGGAACACAGTTGTAGGGAAAAGGAAGTGATCACTATTCAAGTGCATCCACTCCTGCCCACTGCGCACCTGTTCAAATCTTCACAACGTAGTTAACATAGTTGGCATGGTTTGCAAAAAAAACCTGCTCGCACCTGACTTAGCTCAGACCTGCTGAGGCACGAGCCAATGGGAACAGGATTGCAACGCAAATCCACCTCATCCGACACGAGAAAAGCTCGAGAAAGCAGTCCAGGAGCAATACATGCCTTGGAAGATGTCTGAAGCTAAGGCAAGGGCAAGGGAAATATGACCAAGTAGTAGGGCCTCAAACCACGAAGCTCGATGCGATTGAATGTTGCACTTTGTGAAAGCTCCATACACACCAAATAGAATGCATACCTTCGACATCGATAGAGATATGTGATAATCCCGGGGCAAGAACAGCATCGGTTGGAAAAGGAGGCCCGCCCACTTCGGCCAAGGATCCAGTTTGAGGGCTCAAATGCAACGACATGCAGCGGCAAGTAATCCCACCCCTGAAATTTACAAGGGCTCGTTTCCTACGTCTCCTCAAACTCACGCATTGAGAGGCCATCAGCTAGCACGGGACTCCTACTGTATGCTTCAGCCCGCATTGTCTGCATCTCAGCTGGATGAGCATGTGCAGCTGCACGTCGAAAACAATCGCAACCTTTCGCATGCAGGCGAGTGATGCTGGTAGCTACCACATCTTGGCAAGACTCGCGCCACCCGCACGTCCGTACTCATGCTTCTCGTGCATCCTCGTCGCAGCATCCAACTGCACTGGGCACCACACTTGATCTTTTGTCTGGCCTCCCTTTGGCGAAACGAAGCCGAAGCCTAAGCATCCCTCAACATCCTGCACTCCTCATCACTGTCAGAGTCTGATAGATCGACAACGACCGTGGTATGCGCACCTGCGGCCGAGGCTGCAGGAGGTCGACTTGGCGGCAGATCTTGGGCTGGAGGTCGGTAGGCCTCCCAGCAGCTGTCCAGATCGGCCAGCCATTGCAATCCCGCAGCATCTTTCGTGCTTATCGGCGACCGCCGCACAGAATGGACTTCCGCATGCTGCTTGGAATCGGTGCTCTCAGCGGGCTCCGTCTTCAACGTGGCTGTCGGTAACAAGCGAAACTCGCGTGTTCCATCTGCGAGGTCAGCAGCGACCACGGAATCCAAGGACATTGGGCCCTGTTCGGAGCCATCGGCCGTCTCGGCAGCGGCCTTGAGAGCAGCGCTTGCGACGTCCTTTGAGATGCCGAGCTCCCACATCAACTCTTGCCGAGAGACCCGGGGACGGAGGCCTAGGCAACACCAAAACACTAAACACCAGCCCCATCAAGCATTAAGCTTCGGGAAACTGGCTTTTGCTGGCGTCAAAAAGGTTTACCATGACCCGGCCTTCGAGTGAACGCCGCACTGCACTGGCGATGCCGGCGGCTTCGGTGGCTTCTCCGAAGTCGGCCGCAGGGTGGCCGCTGTCGGACATGGAGGCACGGCATGATTCGACGTGAGGCAGGCATATGGTAGGTTGGGCTTTGGAAACTTTGGGACTGTGATTCCAAAGTCTCGTTGCGATTCCACCAGGCATGGTTAGATTCGGCCCTGCCTTCTCTTGAGATCTGGACATGTGCTATCGACGTTCGGGGAAACGCCGAAAAGGGCTAACACGAAGAACGACGGATTCCCTTCTTTTGTATGGGATCGCAGCGCATCGCGCCGGGTCCGTCGCCTCCGCCCCA